>JAWNNH010000151.1:0-144504 GCA_035043045.1 Hirtodrosophila alboralis | reverse complement strand
TCCAAATATAGAAGTCCATGTCCTCCAGACTTGTAGACTCACACATACATACATATAATAAAGGAAAATATTTTTCAATGTTATGTATTTATTTTCAATCATTTTAGAACCAAATTTACGGAATGAATTCTTAAATTACTTTAAATGATTAAAATTTTTAAATTAACAAAACCAAAATGTAAATCCACATAGTAGAAACAGTACTGTCTAGAATTTAAAATAAGTTCATATTAAGCAATTTAGTTGATATGTCAATTAAAATAACCCTCTGTAATGGTATTTCATATATAAATGTAACGAACACTCAAAATACTAAACTTGGTAACTAAATATATTGTTATATATTTCAATTTCAGCACTATAAAATCGACTTGTGTTTAGTCAGCTAATCAGTAACGTTTGTGATACTATCAATTGATAAGGGATATCTAACACAATAGTAAATATCACTCGATGGCGTTGTCTGATGGCGTTGATGGCTCCCATAGGAACAATCGGAGATATCTCATTTTCCCGATGTAGTATTATAATTTGTACAATCTGATCAAGTATGAACAAAATGATTCTCAATATTGACACTTATAAGATGAACATTGCAAGGGTATTTAGCTTCGGCGTGTCGAAGATGGCCGTTTCTTTCTTGAACTTGCTTCATGATTTTCTGACTCTTCTACTTATAGAAAAACTGAAATCAGAGCAACTTTCAGCTGGCATTTAATGTATTTTCACAGCGTCGCATTGTGAACTCAAGTGTTTGCTATATTCATGAAATTTTATTTCCCAAAGGCTTTGATCCCGTTGGGACTTGAGTGTTGTGTGAAGTTTCCCGTAATAGTATAATTAATAAACCATATCATGTTAAATAGCTGTTTATAGTTAAAAATAAAAAAAATCCAAGAATTATTTAATTGTTTTAAGTTTGTTTTTTCCCCTCTTTATAATCAATATCCAAATATTGCCAATTGTTCAGTGAGCTGCTAAAACATGCCAAACAATTCGAATTTGCAAGTTAAATAGATTTATAGCAATATGGTATATGATATGTGTGTTTTAATACACTTTAGGATGGTTTTGCAGTTGTAAACATATATATTTTATATAATGCTGTCTATTATAAACGGTTAATTTTTATTTTCAGTAAGCATAAAAACAATCGATTGAGAATTGATTTTTTGTAATGAACGAAATTATTGCTTATCAATTGACAATAAAAAATGTTTCAATTGATTGATAAGAAGTTGTTTATAAACTGATTTGCATTTTCGAATATAGAAACATATTAATTAATATTTTTATAAGAGCATTAAATCTTCAGCACCTGAAAAATCTATGTATTTTTTTTTCTATATATATATATATTTTTTTGTTTGTTTGCTACTGCTTATGAGAGATAAAGAAATCTGGCAACAACAGACGAAATTGTTGCCAAAGCCGCGACTGTGGGTGCTTCTGCCCCTTCGCCCACCGCTCCCCTCTCCACTTTACTTGCAACATTTTCCTGCCACACCAGCTCCCCGCCAGCCTGCACTATGCTTTCCAACTTTGGCATCAGCGCGAATTGTGCCGGGGATATACTCGAAATAACAAGTTTAAAGGCATGCGAAATTCAGCTCTGGTGTTCGAGTCGCTGGTGTTGATTGAGGGATTGAGCGGAAAAATCGAACACAACACAAGCGACAGCAATTTTCACGTATTTTCACGCATGCCACTTTTGCTTTTCATTTTGCCATTTGCTGTATTTTCACCTGTACTTAATAAATAAATTGGGTATATCATTTGTTTCTATATCTGCTGAGTTGAATTTAAATTCGATTTAACTTTATTATTAGATTTTTTTTTTTTAATAATATATTGCATATTTTTTCTTAATATTTGCTGTTTTAATTTAATTCATGAATTTAAAATTTATATTTTCTTAATATATAGAATATTTATAGTTTTTTAAATCATTTTCTTTTATGCGGATTGTATTTCTGTACTTTATTTTGTCTTAATAATTGTATTATTCTTTTATTTTATATTTAATTTTTCATTTTCTTTTTTATTTCCTTTACATATCATTTTCATTGACATTATTTTTATTAGGTCTTGAGCTTAAATTTGTTAAATATATTTATATTTTCTTTTTTTTATTTATAATAACACATTATTGCTTTGTTTTTCTGGTGAAACATAAGTGCAATATTTTCCTTTCTGTTTTCTATATAACAGCACTTTCATTCTAATTTTAATATTTTTTTTATTATTATTTTTTATTACTATTTTTTTATCCAATTTTTTTTTCTGATTCCTTCTTTATAATTTTTCTGGAATATTATTATTTTTTATAATTTCTTTTATTATTATTGTCATAATTATGTACTACAATATTCTACTTCACAAATATAGAATTTTTATAGTTTTAATTTATGGCGATATTTGTATATATTCCAAGTGCAAGTATATCAAAGTCGTATCTTTAATAACTTGACGATTTAAATTTTTTTTCTTCCTTTTGCAATACAAAAATTACATTTCAGTAACGTTTCCATCGTTGGTTTGGTTGGTTGAGGGGGTTTTATATTGCAAGACAATATTTTTTTGTGCGATTCAAAAAGCGTACCATATTTTTTGGGGCTCACTGTAAAATTGGAGGCAACGCATGGCACATGAAATCAATTTGATGCACGCTGCCTGGTTAAGCGTTTTCAATGCAATTTTTATTGGCAACTGTTTCGCTGACTGCGTTGCCAGGACTTTTTGCTCTTCCTCTTCCAGTGTATACTCCTTGTTCTCAAATATCCTTGCTCTGGCTATGGCTCTGGCTTCCTCTGTCCTCTGTCCTCTGTCGTCGTCGTCGTCATCGTCATCATCATTCGTAGCCTGCAAATGAAATAAAATCAAAGTATCGCTGCAATTGCGTCAATTGTGCGCTCGTCTGGCACAATTTCCCGCTACTGCCCGCTCCTAACCATGAGCCGACTGGCAGCAGCGACTTAATTTCAAAAGTTGTTATGGCAATCAGTACAGCTGGGGCATGCAACGAATGTAAAGAGTGTGAGAGAGAGAGAGAGAGCTGGAGAGTCCGGGCTTAAAGCGTCTTATAGTTGATAGATATTTCCATTAATTAAACTGAATTACCTGGCAGCCCAAAGGGAAATACAAAATCAAATGCAGGTTGCACATTACCTCTCAATGGGTAACTAGAAAAATATAATATGTTACGTATACTGAATCACAATTATAATTACAACCACAAAAACAATTATTAAATAGTTGTAAAATATAACGAAATTTTTTGGTTAATCAGCAGAATTTTGTATGTAATTTATATTCGACAGATGCTTTTAGGTTTTATATAAATAAACTAAAATCCAAATTCAAAGTAAATAGATTTTTACATTCCAATTTTATATTATGTAAGTATATTGTTTAAAGGCGGTGAAGATTGGATTTCAAGATAATTGAATTAATAGAAAACATTTAAAATTAAATAAAAAAAAAAAAAAACAATTATTATTGTTTTTTTCCTTTTGTTTTTTCGGTTTATTGTTTCAGTTCTTACTTCTAACATGAATCATTGCCTTGTTAGTGTTGTGATCTTGGAATTGATTTATTGCTGCTGCCAAAATATTTCAAATTCAACCATGGAATTTGTTCGATTGAAATGTCGCCAATGGGATATAAATTTCTTAGTGTTTTTAGCTAAATGTGCGAAATAATATTTAATTTAATTGATACATTAGAATACTAGACTAAACTTAGAACTTATTAATTATACTGCATATTTCTGCATACTTGAAATTTCGAAGTCAGCTCCAAAATTTGGAGTTATGCCCAAAAAAGGCAGTTTTTACACTAAACAGGCAATATTCCATTTTGTGAAAACGTATAAAATTCAATTGTACAGATTATGAAAGGCGATGAAACAACCTTTCAAATATATAAGCCTATGAATTAAGCTTTTTTGTAAATAATTAAATTTTTTTTTTTTTAATTCAATCAAAAAGTTTTTTCTGCCATCATTTAAAAATTTTTTTTTTTAAATAATCTTCAATTTATTATGTATACCCTAATGCTGATTTAAACAGAATATGTTGAATATAAATAAATTTTTGATCAAATACGTGTTGTAGAAATTTTTTTTGTATAACAAGTCTCCAGTATATATATGAAAAATTTTTAATTTCTGACAAGCTTAGGGTTCCTATCGATAAAAATAATTTTTTAAAATTTTTCTTTTGTTAAAACTCAATTATGTGAACATTTTTTTTTGTGCGTTTTTTTAGGTGGGCTCATATATTTGGCTATAATCTGCGTATGCCTTAAACGATTTAAAAAATTAATGTGTAGAAAAAAAGCTTAAGCCTTGGGCTATAAATAAGTTGCACACAGTTTTCACATTAAGTAAATATTTTGGAGCACGCAGCAACAGAATCAAGAATTCATCAAGAGAAAGTTTCAAATATTTTTATTTAATTCAAAAAACTTACTTGTGCAATCTTGGAAACCGTTTAGAATACTAGCAAACTAATTTAACTTTATTTTTTTGGCTGTCATCTATCCAAATCCCCAGTGTTGTGTTTCTTGTGCACTCAAAAGAAGCTGCACTCAGCAAACAATACTTTGGATGGAGTATAGCATCAATCACCAGCTGCAATGTTATATTACACCTTTGTGAACCCCAATACGAACTACCATATATCTCCTACACTTTCTATCGCACTCTGTCACACTCTCTCACGCTCTAGCAGCATCCTGTATGCCCTTTCGCATCAGTCACTCAAAATGAAAAGCCATCACAGCCAATTTTCAAATCAAGCAATTGCGCTTTTCAGTAAAATATATAACGTGGCAGTCAGTTGACTAACCATAGCCTCCCAATATAGAATCATCTAACTGCTCCATTCACTCCAACATCACAGAACCATCAGAGAAACTGTTCATCCTCTGGCTAAGGTCAAATGACAGTTGTAGTGGCTGTCGCTCCACAAGGTGTAAATTATAACGCGCATTGTGGAGCTGCCAGTTGGCTGTTTGGCCAGACCAATCCTCCCACTCAATGTCATAGTGGGGGACCAGGTAAAAAGCCATCCCGACGTCACAAAAAATGACACTTAGCGCACCATGATGCTGATTTATGGCTTCGCCAATGAGAATTTATTGACTTGGCAGCGGGTCAGCAGCCCAAACTTCCGGGAAACCAACCGCAACAATATTCCATAGTCTACTATGTTATACTATATAAATAAGTATTGCCAGCTTTAAGTGTCTTAAATTGATTTTGGCCATAAAAACTAAAATAGACTTGGCCAAAAACTTTCATTCGAAAGTTGCACGAAATGGCAAATTTTGCTATTTATTTTATTTATATGAAAGTTACAGTCGACCACCCAAAAAAAAAAAGAAAAAAAATATATATAAAGCGGCATTGAAATGATTTGCACTCATTTTACTCGCCTTTACTCTCATTTTTATTCTCATTCAGACTTTTTCTTATAGTCTTTTAGCCGAAACGTGACAAAATTAAGCCCAAAAAGAAAAGCAGGCACACGTAAAGAAAGCAATATAGAAATTTAAATGCCCTTACAAAAGATTAACTGGATAATGTCTGGGTAAAGATGTTTAAAGTATTGCTAAATAAACATTATATAGGTTAATATAGTTAACAGAATGGAAGCATGAAAATTTTTTATATTGAACAATTATTCGTCAAGAATGTGTTGCATTTTTATTAGCATTCCTATAAGAGTATTAAATATTCGGCAAGTTGAAACTTGCGTGTTTTATCCTTCTATTTTTTTATTTTTATTGTTTTTGGGCATTAGAAATCATCAAGGTTTTGATTTGCAGACTGAGTTAACTATATGAGAGTCGTTGAGAAATGCGCTTTATTGTGCTTTATCAAGTTTTCCGATTTAAAAAAAATATATAAAATATATATTATATATTTTATATTTAATTATATTTTTTTATTAAGTTATTATTTTACAATTTTTATCAAAATTAATTAAATATTGCAATCATTTTCTGTTCGCTTGATAATTTTAATTTTTATCAGATTGTGTTTTATTTTTTACCTGCATTTATTTTTATTTATTTATTTTTTTATTAATTTTCAACATAACTTTTTTTTTCTATTATAATAGTATTATCCTTTTGCTCAATTATTTATTTAGTTTTTTTACTTTATAGCTGAAGTTTATTTTTATAAATTTTTAACATAATTTGTTTTATTCTATTATAATATAATTATCCTTTTAATTAATTAATTTTTCCATTAAATATATTTGTTTAGAGCATTTTTCTGTAAGTGCAAACTTTAAGGCAAATTTTGAATTTTTAAAATTTAGCTAAAATTATTTCATTTATTTTTTATTGACAGCATGAATTATAATCCTTTCAATTTCAGCTTCTAAAGTATATGCCATTAAGTTCTCTTTATATTGTATTAATTAATTTAAATAAAGTTAGTTGTTAGTTGGATTTTTATAAACGCTTTTCTTTTAAAGTTTTCTAAAGTAATGCAAATGGTTATATAAAACTAGGTTAAATTCAACCAGACATTGACTTGTCTCTGGAATTGGTTTGCTTAGCGGGGATTTCGAGATATTCCCAATTATTATTATTATGTTGCAAGCTATACAATGTAGCTATTATGCTCGACTATAAAAGGAAACAACAAAGAAAATAACTGTAGCATAGTTTTTGTGCGTGGCGAGTTTACCTTTCGCTTTTCTGGCTTTTCAGGATTCAGGCTTCAGGCTAAGGGGGGGAAAGGCGTAAAGGATGAAATGGCTCGCGAGCAGCCTTCGCCTTGGCACACATTTCATGGGGCCCATTGTCTGTGTCTTTGTGTGTGTGTGTGTGTGTGTGTGTGTAGAAATTAAATACTTTGCTTGAAATGCTACACTGATGTCCTGACGAAGACGAGGACGAGGACAACTGACAGCCCGAAAAGTGGGGGGCGGCAGTGAGGCAAGGCAGCTCTGTGAGGCAACAACTTGTTAGCGATGCTGCTGCTGTTGTTGTTTTTTGTTGCTGTTAAACTGTGCAACATTTCACTTTTCATGTGATTCCCCTTGCGTCTACTCTGTATTCTACATTCTGCCCACCTGCACCCTCAACAACATTTACATTGAGATGTCCTGTTTCTTGTTGTTTGATGCCTTGCCTACATCTTGAGTAATTAAAATACAAACGTAACTGCAGCAATTTGCTCTTAATTAAAATAACAAAATAAATGCATAAAAATCGCGTTGGCATTTAAATAAGAAAAAAAAAAGAAGAAAATACAACTAAAACTTTCTTCTCAGCATAAATATCACATTTCATTTATTTGTTGCGTTGTGTTGGGCGACATTTTCAATTTCCGCATCAAAACCACAAAACATTTCAGTTGAAAATTGAATGTCACTGTTTGAAAAGTGAAATTGCAAAACTGTTGACCTACTACCTACTTCGCCCCTCTTCAGTTGGGCTTTTAAGTTAGTACCACCCAGCACCTTCCCGCCCTCACAACTTGGCCATTAAATGCGCTGTGCTAGATTTGTGGTTTTGTGGGTCGCATATTATTTTTGTAGCTACAATTCGTTCTACATTGGGGCACAGATCATAAACTTGCAACAGTAACTAACGGGGAATTGGGAACAGCAGCTGCTGCTGCAGCACCTGCACTTCATTATGCTATAAAAATATATATATATATATATATATATGCATGTATATATTTGATATAAAAACATATATAATGACACCTAACTGTGTATGCAATCGTGTGCGCTTGAATAATATGCTCGTCATTTACTTTAAATATACTATATGCAAACATGTAAATTACACACGATAAATTGAAATAATATAAATATAGAAGAAGCTTTACAAAATAAATGAAACTGATAAAATTGTGGTAGCTTCGGCATAAATATGTAGTTTCAACATTTTAGGCTAAATATTTAATGTTGCGTGAAATGCGCGATTTAAGGACGCGCACAGAGAAAAAAAAAAATAAAATTTGTCGAGTGCTGGGGCATCCTAAAAGGGGGCAGGAAAGTGTCGCAATGACCCTTTTCATTGCAGTTTATGATTGAGGTCGATGTGCACAGATTTCTAGCAAAGTAGAATATTTGTATACACTTTTAATTTTAGTACAATATGTGTAATAAATTAAGAGAGACATTTTACAGGAATTACACTATGCTCCTTGTGTTTTTGGCCTGAAGTTCTACACAATGAATTAGTTGCTTTAAGCGTGATTTAAAAATTTCCTCTTAATCTGATTTTGTAGCATTTATAATTTTTATAAAAATTGTATTTTCTTTTTACACTAAAATATAAAATAATTTTGTTGTAAAATATCTAAAGTATTTATCTGTTTAATTCTGTGTAATCTAGTCTCTATGTTTTAGATATATCTTCATAAAACTTAGCAGAAATTCTGCATGTACCATATATTAGTTATATATTTGAATCTGATTTTTTTTTCAGTCAATATTTTTCTTTTTTTTAAATTAAAACTACCCTGCGAGGCTTTATACACCCACAGCTTGGTTAAAATCCAACCAATTTAGATTCAGAATTGCGTTTTAATTATGGCTTGTCCTCTAAATTGATCGCCCGTATTTGCTGCAAAACTTAATTTTAATTAAAGCTTAATTTATATAAAATTAAGTTGCCAATTAAAGTTGTATTAAAGAACATCCAATGCATAAAATACAAAATTAGCTGAACCCTTTAACAATCCACGTGCCGTAAGAAAGCAAACTTTTTATTTTTATTTGTATATTTTTTTATTTACATATCAATTTTCAGTGAGCAAACGGCACACAAAAGTTCAACTTGTTGCTTTTCCTTGAAATTTTTCATTTATTTTTCTCATTCGTTTTTTTTAACAGTAATTAATTGTGTCCCTTTTACGCTTTTGGCTTTGGCATATTATGCCTTGCTTGGCGCTTATTAAAACCACAAATTTTATAAAAGAAATTTACTTTGCAGGATGGCTGCAAAAGTGGCAACACAACAACAACAACAACAAGAAAACAAAAATAATAAAACACAACAGCAACAGGAGAGCAACAACTACAGCAATGAAGAGAAATATAAACAACGGAAATATAATTAAGTATGCGCACTGTTGCCTTTTGCGTTGCCGTCCAGTCAACCAACACCCACAACGCACAAAAAAAGTTTTTGGTTACTTTCAAATTCTTTTTTTTTGTCTTTGTTTTTTCATATTTTATTTCAAGTTTTAATTTACGCATTTTCGTGGCAATCAAGCGTAATTGCAACCTGGTCCAGTCAAAAATTCTTTTTACAGCTGACAAAGCGTCGAAATAACAAGGCATCGAGTTGAGCTAATTTTAATAAAGAGACAGACAATAATGTTGTATAATATATTTGGGCAAAGCTTGAAATTATATTAATTTAGATATATAGAAATTTTGTATAACATTTTCTGTATTTAATACGTAAATTATAATATGTAAAAATTGTTAAATTCGCATTTTAATAATTAGTTATAGAAATTTGATTGTCCAGTAATTTATTTGTTATATTATATAGAAATTTTTTTTAACTTTTTTTGTATTTAATTGGTGTATAATAATACCTAAAAATTATTAAATTCGTATTTTTAAAATTTATTTGTAGAAATTTGCTTGTCTTGTGATTTTTTTGTTTTATTATAATCTAGCACTTTTTAAAAATCAGACCTGTTGCTATTTTAAATGCAGGCGAATAAATAGCACACACACACACACACACACACACACATATTTATACACATACACTCACCCACACACAAACACACTTATACTCACAGAGAGTACAAATTATGAAGGACACAAGCAAAAGCTTGTTGACTGCTCAAGTGGCACAGTTCCTTTATGAATTACCACTGTAAGGATATATCTGTGTGTCTGTGAATCTGTGTGTGTGTGTGTGTGTGTATGTGTGGGTGTTTAAGTGTTTGAGAGCGTCTCAGTAGCTTACTCTTAAAAAAAATTCCATTCGCACTTTTAAGAGCTTATCAATTAGCCAGTCTGCCTCTGTCTGGCCGGTACAAATAGTTTCAAAAAAATTAAAGAAAAAAAAAAGAATAAATCTCTAGTATTTACTCACTAGCTTTAATCACTGTCTAAAATTTAAGCTGCTGTGACCGTTAGATTTTTAGTGTTCTCTTAAAAGCTCACAGCCCAAAGAGAATGCAGTTAAGAGCAGTGTAAGTGCTTTTTGAGCTTGGATTCCACAGAAAACGCTATCTCTCTCTTTCTTCCTTTCTCTTTCTTCCTCTCTCTGGAGCTTTTACATTCAGCGGAGAGCGGTTTTTGATGTGGATTGCAACTCTGTTGATATAAATTGAGGCAACAGCTGTTCGGAAAAAAGCTTCTTGCATTACTTTTTAAAAACAATTTATAGGCGCGTAAATATGGGACTATAGGGTTAAAGGTGAATAGGATTCCGATTAAAACCCGTTAAAATTTTTATCTGTGTACCGAAAAACTAATTACAGATATTCTTCATAAACAAGATATACAAGATTCGAGATTTGTAGTTAGTTGTATATGTAATTGTATTAACCGCCTCAGAAATAATTTAAAATTGTAAATAATATTAATATTGATGTCTGAAATTAAATTAAAGTAATACATATAAAAATTTTGTTGAAATTTTCAAAATTTTGCAAAAATGTGAAAATATTGGAAAAACATTTTTTTTAATATTGAAATGCCAAATAAATTTAGAGTACAGAACGTGTCCAAAATTATATATTTTTTTTTAGGTGTTATTAAAGTCAAGGAATTAAATAAAATAAAAAAATTAATGTACTATCAAAACTTTCCATCTACATATAAAAATTACACCCAACAAATTTCCAAAAAATCTTCAACATATAAGCAAAATGCAAATGCTATATTAGAAAATGCCTGTATCATGATTATTATGTTGTATGTAATCAATTCACGTGTGTAACTGCGATTTGTGCCTCATCAAAATGGCAATTATTAATCATATAATCAGAATAGAATGCATGTGGCTTTAATTACGCCTAATTGGTTTGAACTACGCGATTGCATTTCATTATAAATGATATATTTGTATATAGTACAGGTGGAATATCAAATGGCGATTGGCGTATTAATAAACAATGCTCATGTTATAGATTCAATTACTAAAATGGGGATAAGTTTAAGGTTCGCTAACTAACGTAAGTGAGCATAACTTTGGTTCCGTTCCGTTCGTTTACTTTGCCAAATTGCACTTACATGAAATCTACATACATTTGTCATCAGGATAACAAACTGCAGGGATAAACAACAACTACGACTATGTATAATAAAAGATAAAGTACAAAAACATTCATTTAGCAAACAGCTGGAAGCTAGTCTGAGCCAGGCGAATGGCAAACTCAAATACAATCAAACAAAAATCAAAAATCAAGAGTCATGTAAACTGAAACAACTGAAGACAAACTACAGAAACAGCCAAAAGAGTGAGAAATAAACAAAGTGCCAAAACATGAAACAAAGTTTTTCTGCAGCATTTGTAGTTTCTTCCCATCTTGTTTTCCTTGTTGTTTCTTGTTCTTGTTCTTGTTGTTCAGGTGTCTCTAGAGTTTTTCCCATGGGAAACTCTATAGGAATTGCAAAAAGTTGTCGCACATTTCTCATGTAGGCTTTGGGGCAAGGTATAGTAAATTGAGCCAGAAATAATAAAAAGTGTTTCATCAAAAATGCAAGCATTTTATAGATGCAGTATCTTTTTCATTCAATAGAAAGGTTACCAATAAAAATATATATAAGATAATTGTATCAAAATTTCATCACATTTAATTATCTTTTATTTTATTTTTTATTATTTGTATTTTGATTTAATTGATATTTCTTCATAGATTACAGAGACTGTATATCGGAATTGGAACAAGATTCCCTATTGATCCATATATCCTTAAATGTCAATCAATCGAGTTGATCCTTGCTATCCTAACGTATCAAAATTGAAAAAAAATTCGTTAGGATTTGGCTAAATTTAAGCAATTTTTAAAAATGATCAAGGAACAGCTAAAAGTATGCAACGGTTTCTATTTGGGCATATAAACTGCAAATTTTTTTTGAAATTCTGAAATTTATCTGAAGCTGACAAATTCATAAATCTGAAAAAATGAAAGGGATCACAAATGAGAGTAATGAGTTCAAAAAATCAATCCTCATTTAGGACGTAGGATCCTAGAATCAGGAAAATTTTTTTTTAACTTGTATTTTTCGTACAAAAAAATAAAGTTGTGACATAATAATTAAATTACAATTTTTATGTAACTTTTAAATACTCTTATTATTCAACTTTTATAATAAAAATCAATAATGCAAATTATTTGCCAATTTTTAATGATAAGTTTAAAATAAACGTTATTTTTGTATTTTTATTAAAATAAAAGTTTTTTTTTGGTTTTTATTAACTAATAAAAAATAGCTTTTTTATAAAAGTTGAAAACAAGGAACAAATTGCAGTTTTTAACATAAAAATTTAAATTTAATTATTATGTCAGAATTTGAAAAAAAATTATTGTCAATTTTAATGAAAAAGTACATAAATAATTATTTACTCATAATTTTTATACTTATAAATTATAAGAGTTGCGATTTCTGTTTAAAATTTTTATTTAATATCAAGTGTTAACTGTTCCAATTTAAGATAAATATTTTCCAAAGAGCTACCTACAAATAATTTCTGTTTTCCTGATATTTTGGTCAGTTAAGTGATATTGCCTTCTACTTTTTGTTACTTACACTATTTATACTGGGTGCAAAATAGAAATACTTTGTGGGAACGAAAAATAATGTCGTCAGCTATTTTTGTTGTTTTTTAAAATGTACAGCTGGATTTCAGTCATTTGAAATTCACGAGGTTGCAATGTCAGCCCGAAACGATTCCATTTGCCTGAAGTGCATTCAAAGTGCAGCCTTCAGACTCCACCTGAAAACTGTCGCAAGAGTTCAGGAGCAGTTTCCTCCAAGTCAGATTCAATGTACTGCCGTCGGCATAAAAATGCAAAATTGTATTTTACTTTTACGCTGTCTCCACAGACATGGCGAAAAAAGGAGCGAAAAATGTATAAAAAAAATCAGGGTTTTGGTTGCTCTTGTTTTTTCGTCTAATGTAAAATGTGATGCTCGGGGTAATGCGCAGATTTTGAGCTTTATAAATTGAAATGTCAGAAAAAGTTGAGTGCGCCCAGCGCATGACTGACAAGCAGGCAGGGCAAAGCCACATTCAGAGTCAGAGTCAGAGTCAGAGTCAGACGATAGAGCCAGAAGCCAGATCAAGAAGCTGAGCTCCTTTGGCCAAGTCAACTGCAAAAGTTGATATTTCCTTTGAGCATTAAAAAAAAATATAAATTGCATTAAAAAAAAAAGAATGTCAGAGATTGTGGTTATGAATAATGAGGCAACGCTTATTGCCATTGCCATACGAGTGCGACGCTTTCAGTTTTGTGTAATTGCCATTGTCATAAGGATTTAGTATAGTAGTCTAAAAAGCAGCAGGACGACATTCAAAATACTCAAATTGAAATTCCAACTGCGGTTTTATTCAATTACGTGACTAGTGCACACATTCACGTTGTCATGTTTGTGCCGTAAACTCGATTTCCATTTCAATTTACTGCTCGTAGAATTCGCATTTCATTTGGCATTCAAATAATGCATGTTCCTGTGCTTGTCTACCTGCAGCTGTTGTCGCCCTATCAAATTTGTAGTTTTAATTAAACAAATAAAATGCTCTTTGACTGCTTTATAGTATATATTACTTACTTCTGTGTGCGTATGTTGTAGCGTTAAGGATTTATATATGCACACAAATAAACAAACAAACAAACCAGCTTACTGGGTTGTCCTGGAAGCGCTTAGCTTGTTTGTTTATAATTGAAATTAAGTATACGCCCGCGAGCAAGAAATTATGAGACTGCCTGGTCACCTCTTTGTACTTACAGGATAAGAGACAAGGATTTTCGAATATTGTCTTTAATATATTAAATTTGTATATTTAATATGCATTCAATTCAACTTTAAAATTACCAATTTACCGTATGTCTGATATCAATTGATTTAATTCCACATTTAATGGTAAAGAATTTTATTCAAAAAAGTTGCTCAGCTTAACTTTATACAAATTATAACTTACATTATAAAATCAATAAGCAAAATACATAATTAATTATGCACTTAAATTAGTCATAATTATAATTATAATATTATTTATCATATTTGTTTATAATATTTATGTAAATCATTTAAATTATTAACATAATATGCCAGTTACACGAGTATATAAAGAAGACAAAAAATATATATATATTGTATGGATGGAAAATGTTGAGTTACAAGACAAATACAAGAAAAATTATCATAAAATACTTTCGGTTACAATTTGAATCGCCTTGCCTAGAGTATCTCTCAATGAATTTATTTATGCTTATTAAATGCTTTGCTCTGGCTGCTCAAATTGTTTTTTGTTTTGTTATCAAAAATTCTTTAAAAAAATCAATTAGTTTTTGTATACAAAATTGGTTTCTTGTATTTTTTTTTTTCATAATTAAATAATTTTTTTAAGATTTTCATAATTGTTTTTTTTTTTATGTTTTTGTTTTTTTTTTTTTGCATATTTTCTTGACTTAAATTACATTTAGCTTAGTTGCGAGACATTTATGTAAATAATTGAGATTTTTCAAATATTTTTTGTTTTGCCTATGTAAATTTAATTTATATAATTTTTTTCTTTTATTTGTTTATATGCCTGTTAATTTTTTTATATATATATTTATTTTTGTAAATTTTATTTAGGTGTGTTGAGGGACTTTGTGTGTTTTGTGTGAAGATTTCTGTGCGCTGTTTTATTTTTTTTTTGTTTTTTTTTATGAATTATTTATGTGGAAAAATGTTTATTTTTGTTAATAACACATTCATTACGTTTATTAATGTATTTATTTGCGTTTTGTTGCTGCCATTTTGTAGTTTTACATTTAATTAGATTTCAGATTTTGTTTCATAAACACACACATTTATGGATTTCTTTTTTTTTTTTTTATAAAAATCAATTAAGATTTTTTTGTTATTTCGTTATCGTTTCTTTAAATATCATTATCATTATTTTATGTATTTATTTTTTATGTTTATGCATTGGGTTTTGTGTTTTGTTTGTTGTAGCTCACAATATACTATTTAAATTGTTGTTGTTGTTGCTGTTGTTGGCGCTTCTCTGCTGTTTTGTTGTACAGCCTCATTGGGGCATTTGCTGAGTATTTTTTATATCTTGCCTTCTCCCTTCTGCACATAGATTATTTCAGCATATTCTGTTGCATTTTTAGCTGCTGCATCTACAGGTGTTGTTGTTGCTGTTGCTGGTGTTGTTGCTGATGCGGCTGTTGTTGTTGTTGTTGTCGCTGTTGCAGCTGCAACTGGTGTCTTCTCTGAGGCAGGCTTTAGTACAAGTTCAGCATAGACGAGTTGTTTGTCTTGCTGTTGGAAATTATATCAAAAAATTATCATGATTAATATTTTTGGAAATTTGAATTTTATAATTATAAAATGGAGATTTATTTAAACTAAATTGTAATGGTGTTTAGAGCGCAAATTGTGGTACCTTTTTATTTAATTTTGTTGCTGTTCTATTGTTTACTTAAAAGTCCACACGGGTGAGGTGCTCTGCCAAACTATAGCCTTTTTATATATCGATAGAGTAGTATATACAAGAAGTTACACAAATTTTGCATGCGTTACCAACACGACAAAAGTACAAAAAGAAATATTTATATCGTTTTTTTTTTTTTATTATTTTTTTTTTTTATTGTTTATGTAAGCAAGAAAGTTGTGTGTGTGTGTGGTAGACGAAAAAAGAGAGCATAAAGAGAATGGCAAAATATTTGTGATTATAGAAAAAAATACGAAAATATATTTATAAAGTATTATTAAAGCTTTTTTAGCAGCGTCTACAAAAGTATATATATATATAATTTTAGCTAAAATTGTGCAGACAACTGCTCGCCGACGCACACACACTCTTATACACAGCACACAAACACACACTCACTCACAGTAGGAAAAATAAATAGTTAGAGAGTTAAAAACTCAGGACAGATTTTGTATACCTTTGGTTCATTGTCATTGCCATCGATTGTTGTTGCTGTTGTTGTTGTATTGTTGTCCTGCGTCTGCTCATTTGTGCCCGTCACCATTGTCTCCGTTTCCATATTGTTATCCTTGCTCTTCTTGCCATCCTTCTCATTGAAACGCTTTAAAATGGCCACAGCAAAGGCTGGCAAACGTTTGGCCTTCTTGCCGGCCGGCGCCTCCTGTTCGTTGCCATTGTTGCCTAGCTCCGAGCTAGCTACGCCGGTCGCACCAGCTCCTGTTCCTGCTGCTGTTGCTGCTGTTGTTGTTGCTGTTGTTGTTGCCGTCGCGGTTGAGGTCGAGGTGGCTTTTATGTCGGCGCTTTCGGTGTCGCTGCTGTTTTTGGTTTCAATTGTGGTTAAGGGATGTCGTATTTTTTGTTGTTGTTGTTGTTTTGATTGTTGTTTTTTGGTTGTGTGAGTTTTTGGTCTACTTATTAAATGTGTCAAAATAATTGTTGCCGTGCAGCCCAGGACAATAGATATAGTATAGTATATGTATATATAGGCAGAGACAAAATAGAAAGCGCGCTTTCCAGCCTGTCCCAGCCGAAAATGGCCATTAAAGCGGGTTAGTCAGTGGTTAAATGAAAGGTGTAGTGTTTGGTTTGGATTTAAATTTTTGGATTAGAAGTGTCTGGTTTTGCCGTTTCTGGTATTTCGGTCGCTTTCTGTGGTTAGTGGGCATCAACTTTGTGCTTGATAATTGCGTAATTGTTATTGTTATGTGGGCACCATAAAACCAAAATGTTAGCTCAACCCAAAATAATTGAACTTTTCCAAATATTGTCAACTTCAAGCACAATTAATAAGGGCAAATTGCTTAAAAAGGGATTTTAATTTTTTCAAATAAAGCTAAAATGCTTTGTAAGAGAAAGGTTTCCTAATAAAAAGTTACCTAACTGCAGTTAAAGTTTAAAGAAGTTTGAATATGTTAACATTTAGTTTTAGAGAAACTTATAAAGGGAACGGATTTGTCAACAACAGACGGAGTTTTGAAAATCTTGTAAAAAAAAAATGAATTTCTCAAAGAACAAGTTGAAGTAGAACATTTCTAACTCTTTGCAAATAACTTATTATAAAGCAAACACATTTCTAAAATTCTTTAACATACTTTAACACTCATTGGAAAATATTATATTACTTCTACACTCGGTTGAAATTTATTGGAAAAACTTTTCTATTGACCTTCAGGATTGCCATTGAACCCTCTCTGGACTACACTTAACTTTACGCCCTTAATTTGTGGCCTTGCCCAGATGGCATTTAGCTGATAGTTGGCCAAAATAATTTTGTTTGAACGAAAACACATTCAAGTGGTACTCACATTGCGAGTATCTAAATTCTATAAATATTTTTAGCTCATTTAAATGTCTGGCAACAGTCTGGCTGCGTGTTTGGGCCAAATAAGCTGCATAATTTTGGTAGTAAATGTTGGAAACTGTTCTGTGTGCGTATATAGTATATACGAGTGTAAAAGTTATAAACATTAATCTGTGGCTCTGAAACTTGTTGTTGTTGTTGTTTGTCTGGCAAATAATATATATATATATAAATTGCAAAAGCACGCAGCTTAACCAAATGCAATTTAATTTAATTTTAGTTCTAGAAATTGTGACATTAATTGTGCTGTAATTTCTGCATTATTTTTAGAAAAAATTGAATCTGAGACTTGTTTAAAAAATTATAAATTAAATAGTTATAATAGAAACCCTTAAGCCCTTCAACACACACACACACATACACGCAAGCATTTGTTTTTATATTTTTCGTTTAATGTTAATTTATTAAAAATATATATTTATTAAAAGTATAAAATAAAGAACAACCTTATTGTATGCTAACTACAACTTAATAAATAAACGCGCGATTTTGTATTTTTTATTTTCCACAAACAAAACTTGATAAATTTAGCAAAAATACTTTAAATAATATAAATTAAATGTGTAGAAAATTTAAAAAAAAAGAAAGGAAATTTGTTTTGGCTCTTAAGGAAGTACAGTGGGCACAGCTTAAGTTGAACACTCGTTGCGCATTTCGCTCATTGACTTTTTTTGTTCCAAGTGACTACAGTGAATACTAGTTTTGACAAAACTTTAGTGAGTAACATAGCATTTAGCTTTATGGCATTTAAACTCGCTTTTTACATACGCCATGCATCTCTGTACGAGAGAATTACATACAATAAGTATTCGATAAAAAAATTCTTAGAATATAATTTCATGCCCAACAGAAAGATCATGCTATATATGAAAAGTTTTTAACTTTTTCGTTTTGTTGTTGTTTTTGTTGTTGTTATTTTTGTTGTGATGTGTGAGTGAAGCTGTCATGAGTTTCATAGCTCGCTGCTATGACTTAAAGAAAACCCTATATATTTTTCGCTTTGTGTGTTTTAAAGCTCGCTGCTATGATTTAGAAAAAACCCTATACATTTTTCACTTTGTGAGTTTCATAGCTTGCTGCTATGACTTAGACAAAACCCTATAAATATGTTCAATTTGTGAGTTTCATAGCTTGCTGCTATGCAACTGCTTGTTACACTAGATAAACTTGTGATTTAGTGGCATTTCCTGTACTCTATTCACATACAAATACAGACACACACACATATATATATATATAATTATTTAGATTTCCGTTTCCTGTGGCAGCCTTGGCGCCGTGGTTGTTGTTGGTGTCGTTGGTGTTGTTGGTGTTGTCGCTATTTTTGGATTTTTGATGGGCTTTGGTGGCGCTGCTGGCGGTGTGGCTTTTGTTGTTGGTGCTGCTGCTCCTGTCTGACCGCGTCCGGACAGCAGATTGGCCTGTTTCTCGAGCAGCTCACGCTGATCCTTGGGCAGCCAGCGTGAAAAACGTGATTCGGGTATGCCCAATTGATTGCCACGCTGCAATAAATCCGTATGCTCAGTGCTTGCCTCGGAGTCCAACTCCGCCTTTGTTCCTCCGTTTCTTGTCTGCAAATTACGTCCGGCCGCCTGACCCATTAGTACATTGCGCAACGGCATTGTTGTTGGATTATATACGCTACTCTCACGATCTGTGGCATACTCAAATGAATCATCCTCATCGTTTGGCTTAATGCGACGCTCCACAGAGAGACGCTCCACATGCGGGTTATGGCCATTTTGGCCATTTGAATCGCGCATTTTGCTGGCGCCTAGAAGCGTGATGCCATTGGGCGTCTCCAGCAGTGCAACATTTTGGCCAGGATGCGCTGCATCGCCGGATTCGAGCTGCTTGTCGCTGCTGCAAAAAGTTTGAAGGGGGAGGTATCGAAAGCGGGTAACAAAACAACATTTTTGACAGTTTTGTGTTTATTTTGACAGTTTATTTTTTGTTTTTTATTTTATTTATTTTTTTTTTTTGTTGGGGGAGATGTTATGGTGTTCCATATGAAAGTACACAAAAGAAGTGAGAGAGAAATAGAGGAAGAGCGAATTTGATGCATTTGCGAAATGGCAAAGTTTTTAATGTATTTTTTTTTGTTTAATTTTTTTTGGTTTAGCTTGGACAGCGACTTGACGTTTTAGTACAATATGCAGATTTAGTTGTTGTTGCAATTTTATTTGTTGTTTTTGTTTTTGTTGTTTTTGTTGCGGTACGGCACAGTGGATAGTGAGAGAGATAAAAGACAGAGAGTGGAAGAGATAGAACGACTGGCGAGGCGAGGCGGGCGGACGAGCGAGCGAGCATTTTATGTGTGTGTGTGTGGGTGTGAGCGTGTGTGTGTGTGTGTGTGTATAGTATTGGTGAATATGTGTGACAGCGTGAAATTTGTTTGCATTTTGCAAAAAGTTATTTTCAATTTTGAATTAAATTTTTATCTTCTTTTTTTTTTGGGCTGACAAGACAACGCACACGAAACGCAAAATGAGTCGAGACATAAAAATTTGCATTCAAACTTTATTTTGATAATTTTCACTGACTCTAAAAATAATTTTCATATAAAAATGAAATATATAATTGTATATTATTCAGACGCTATATATAAATAAATTCTAAATTCAATGCACTATAAAGATAATGTGATTTCAAATTAAATAAATTTTCTGTGAAAATTATAAGATTACTTCCAGAAAATATATTTAATTTTAAAAACAATTTTTAAGGGCTGAATTGACAGTCCTAAAATTTTTTTTAAATTATAGAAAGTGGTATATAAGTAGAATTAGGTTAAATTAACAGGATTTCTTCAAAATGGAATCCGAAATTAACCTTAAGGTCCTAAGTGGACAAATCTTTTGCTTAGAAGACTTTAAAGATTCTTTTTATTTATTTATTTATTATTTTTTGCAAATATTTTTTAAATTTTTAAAAAGAAAAAAGTGTCAATTAATATGAAATAAAGCAATAAAAAAATTTTTTGATTTTTATAGAAACAGAAAATAATTTTTTGCGTACCTCTTACAGTCTTAAAGTATAAATTTTCTTCTGCATAATTTCATAAATGTATTATATTATTATATATTTAATTTTTATGGTCAGTGTAAATTATCTAATATAAGTTTGTATATCTTTAAATATGTATATATGTGTGTATAGTATATGTATGTGTGTGCTTAAGTTAAACGCTTACTATAAATGACTATGACTAAGCCTAGCAATGATATAATTATTTATTAAAATTGATTATGATTTATGATGCTAATGAGAACTATAGGCTATACAAAGAGCGCATATTAATGAAAATTTATAAAAAAAAAAAAAAAGTTAAATTTATTTAACAATGAAATAATAAAAGCAGTTAAAACAAACATGCAATAAAACATACGCACAAACGCAACTACGCAATAATTAAATTTTTTTTTTTTTGTTGAAATGTAAAGCTTTATAATGAATTGAACAGACTACCATATACTACATATTATAATGCAATTGTATAGTTAGGCAGACAGATACCGTTTTGGGGTTAGTTGTAGTGTTTTTGGATGATTGTTGACAATCCAGAGCATGACTTATAAATGACCTGGCCCCGTTGCACTTTTAAATTTATTTTGACAAACACACAATATATATGAGGCTGTAGTATGATAAGTGTAATATAGACTTACGTTTCATTTGTGGGCGTCTTGATTGATTTACCTGTGAAAATAGAAATATATATATAAATATTAGTAGAAAGGATTATTTATAATACAAAAATTAGCTTAATTTATTGATGAACAATTTAGTGAACGATTAGACAACCCAAACTTGACTAAACCCATTTCTAAAACATCATCATGAACCATAGTCATTGTATTTTTTTAAAAGAATTTTCAAGCCAATTTGTTTTTGTTTTTTAAAAATAAAAACACAATTTATTTGTAACTTTAAAATATGTTTTGTTTTGTTTTTTTTGTTTGTTTATACAAATTACTAATATTACAAAAAAACTGAAAAATAAGTGTGCAAATTATGATAAATGTATTTTAGCCAATTTGTTTTTTTTTTTGTGTGTGTGTTTTGTTTAATATTTATATCTAGATAATTTATATTTGCGGCATTTAGTTTTGCTAATTATTCGAGCCAAGTTGCATTTAAGTATAATACAATATATATTTTTTTGTTTGTTTTAAATAGTATTTTCTAATTATATATTTTGTTGAGCAAGAATAAAAAAAATGTATTTGAAAAATGCAATTCGCTGGCAGGTCGGAGCTTAAAATAAATTAATTAGTTTTTTTTTTAGTCTGGCAAATAAAAATGTGTGTGTGTGTGTGGAAATTATTGTACAACATAAAATTTGTGCTCTATAATTAAAAAAAATTTATGGAAAAAAATAAAAATGTTTTTCACAAAAATGTTGTTGTCAGCTGGCGGGCGTTTTCAAATTAAGTAAATGCTCTGAGCTGCGAGATTCCGGGAGATTCCGAGTTTCAATATTTAACTTAAGTGTGCGATAGATAGAGCTTACAAAAATATTTGGCCTATTTAAGGATATTCTTGCATTTTGTTTTTCATTTTTTAATTTGTATATATTTTTTGTGTGTTTGTGCGCCTTTGAGATATATATGAGCGTTGTAGAGAGCGTGTTTGTTTTGTTTTTTTTTAAGGATCCATGGCTCATAGCTAAGGACTCTCTCTAGCATAGGACTCTATACGGATGTATTGGGTGGCTTGGGTGCATCGGCGCCATTTTGTTGGCCATTTCCGGCCGCAATTACCGCTGCAGCGGTTGCCGCTGCAGTCTTCTTCAGATCGGCCTTCTTTTGGGCCTCCAATTTGTCGGTAACTGGCGGTGTTACCTCCTCGGATTGCTGCGTTGTATCGATATGCTCATCGCCATTGTCTTGGCCATCGAGTTCATCGTCCTCATGCTGTTCGGGATGGATTTGTGCCTCAGAATCTGGACTGATGTCTGTATTGAGGGTGGCGCCTGTAAGAACAACAACAACAAGAACTAACATTTAGCGACGAGTGAGTTCTGGCTGCTTAAATACAACCATTTAGTTTTTGTTTTATTTTGTATTTGTTTTTTTTATTTTGGTCCAAAGTTTAAAACGTGGGGTTAGTCCTTTTACCAAAAAGTAGAGTAAAGCAAGTTAAGAAATAGAAACATAGAAGAAACGGATAGAAGAAAACAGATTTTTGCAGCAGAAACTTATTAGAAACATTTGATTTTTTTTTTTTGTGTTTTTCGTTGTGAAACATTTTTTTACGCTAATTTTTGTTTTAAACATATTAAGCATTATTGAGAGTTTTGAAATTGTTTAGAAACACATAAGAAATTAATTTCAAAAAATATATAAATTAATTGTAATTTTACGGTAAAGCGTCAAATAATGTTAGCTCTTCTTGTTGTTGTCATTTGTAGACATTTTTAAGGCAGAGTTTTGTGTGTTTGGCTAAATTATTATTAGAGTTTTTTTTACAATTGTTTATAATATATATTTAAGTACATTATTATTTGTGTAGTTTAAAATTTTATATAAATGTTTGTAATATCTTTATACATTGTTTTAACATGCAAAAAATGTGTTGAAGAATTATAAATTTTCGAGTTTTTATTGCATTTATTTATTACTTTTATTTACACAGATTTTTCATATTTAAGTTTTAATTTACTCATTAGCTTGATATCTTCTCAGAATTATTTTCTTGATGCCAATGAATTTATTAATTTTTGATGACAAATTGGCGGCTTCACTTCTCTTAACAATCTGCGACAAACAGTTACGCACCCGCGCACCCCCTTCAGTAGACAAATAAAAACCGCTCAAAAGTCAAGTATAATATTTTTAATTTCAAGAGTTTTTAAGGCTACACGAGTTGCTGCCACAGCCAGCTTGCAACTTGTGCGCTAATTAAAATTTAAAAGCCGCACAATGAGTTGAAAGTTAACAACGGGCCTTGTGGTTTTTTTTTTATATTTTTATTTTTTGGCTGCCACGCCTTACGCCCCATATCAAGGCAAGCGCCTTGGCTGCCATGTGTTTGTTTTCTAGACATTGCAGCATGTGGCAAATGTTGGCAAATGAGATGAGTTGAATGGTGGGTTGTGGGTTTTTTGGTGGGCCAGGAATTATTGTTAGCATAGCTGATGATGATGGCATGACTATGATGATGAGCACAGGATGATGACATTATGATGGGCACCCACGCAACAAGCGAATAACAAAAATATATGTGTATATATATATGTATACTATATACTATATTGGGTGCAAAGCCCCAAACTGAATGAAGGGATAGAAGAGGAGCTCAATTCTCTTTACTTACCACCAAAGCACCATCTGCCGGTTGCGCGCGCAAACAGGACGAGCAACACAATCAGGATCAAAACGGCAACGGCCACAACGATACCCACAATGGCTGCCACATCCAAGCTGCTGCTGGGTGGCTTGCTCGAGGAACTGATGCGCACTTCATAGTCTGTGGTGCCCAGTTCATTGCTGGCACGCAGATTGTACGTTTTGGTTGTATCCTCGAGGGTTAAACCCGCAATGGCCAGTGTCACATTGTACTCATCGTTGCCCACATATTGTGGCTCATAGGCCGAATAGCGTCCATCGGTTCTGCCCTGCTGTACAATGGCACCATCAATGGTCCACTCAATTGTTGGTGGCGGACTGGCACGGATTGTGATATTCACAATGGCAGTATGTTCCAAATAGAGTCCATAGACAGAGGCTTCTGGCTGACGAACGGGGGCATCTGTATAAGTATAAAATTATTTGATTAATTTTCGGTATTTCTATAAGGGTTAAAATTTTTATTGAAGTAGAATTTTGTGTAAGATTTTATAGAGTTTATAACTAGCTATGATTTTAATCCTAGAACGCAGTATTAGATCATATGATTAATATTATAAAAATTAATTGAAACTTTCGGTATTTCTATTCAAATTCCAAACTTTATTGAAGTAGAATTTTGTGTAATTTAATTTTAATGAGATTAAACCTAGCTAAGACAATAATCATAGAACGAAGATTCTATAAAATATTTAATTTATTGATCTATTTTTTTCTGTAATATGAAATTTGACTTTACTGTTGAATATATGAAATTTTTAGTATGGAATAAAAACCGCATTTTACTATAAATTTTTTCGTAAATGGTATTTAAAATATTGTTTATTGTTAATTTCGTTGTCCAAACCGACCAAAAAAAAACTAATAATATTTTAAATTTTTTCAAAATGATGTAAAAAATTATAAAAAAAAATCGAACAAATTATTTTTCCGATATTTAAATGCTATGTAAAAATGTAAAAAAATTTAAAAAAAAAAGTCGGAAAAATTCGACATTTAAATTCCAGGTTAAATATGAGGACAAAACTTGACCAACATGACATTCTAGACGTTATCCTGATCATTATTGAGAAAGTTATAAGATCGTAATCAAGAAAGATCAATTTACGTTGGGAACGTCACAATATCACACTAAAATTTGTAAACTCTCCTAACTTTGTCAAAAATAATCCGATTCCTTTGTTAATTGAACCTCTTGTTCAATATTTTGTCAGTTAACAAATGGATCCTCTAATGCGTTTTATATTTTCTTAATTAACTTATTTTACAGTCCCAAAAATATATACTCACATCGCACATTGATGATATAGGCAGCTTCCTGTGGTGGCACACTCTCGCGATCGGTTTGATGATGTGAACGGCAGACCAATTTACGATTGCTATCCTCGTTCGACAAATGCCATTGGATCTCCTGAACCGAAGTGGACAGCTCAACATTATCGTTTGTGGGCGTGGCCAGAATCTCTAGAGGACTGGTGCGTTTATTGGCGGGCATATTGTCAATGTACCAGGAAATATTGGCTGGTGGACGGCCATCGCGCACAATGCAACGGGCATTAAATTGGGTGCCCTCTGGGAAGAAACCATCGCGATTGGGCTTGGAGATAAGCTCAATAATGGGCTGCTGGGGACGCACTAGAAGAAAGTAGAGAAAGAAATTATTAGAATAAACTAATCAAAGGTGTACTTAAGTGTAATATAGCTAAATAATATTGTTACATTTATAATAATAATTTTTAGTCAATATTTATGGACTTGCTAAGATTGTAGACTTAAATATTTATTATATACTTAAAATATTTAAAAAAATATATTTATATAAAAAAAATGTTTATACACATTTCATTAACTACTGATAAAAGAAATTAAGCAAAAATCAAAAAAAAAAAAAGAAAAGTTTACTAAAAATACTAAAAAAAATAATTTAATTAATATTTTATTTTATTTTTTATTTTTTTTATATCTAAAAATCTTGATACTAAAATCTGTAATCTTTCATTAAAAATTTTAGTATTTTTTGTGCATATTTAAATTAAATTTTCGATTCATATTTCTAAGTATTTATTGTCTGTTAATACTTACATGCCACCACCAAATCAATGGTGCCGGATAACTCCTCGCCCTCGACACCCAGACTGCACTTGACCTGGCCATTATTGCTGGCCTTGACCCGCTCAATGCTGACACCGCATTGACCCGCATTTAGGCCAGCTCCGAAATAGGTAAATCCTGGTGTCTTGCTCCAAACGGGCGATAGATTCAATACCTTCTGTTCACCGGGTATCTCGATGCGGCAATAATTAATAGCACGTCCATAGCGGCAAAGGAGCTCGGTGCGATCACCTTCGTTGAGCAGCGCTGTATTGGGCTCCACATTCACCTGGCCAAAGCTGAGCGCATCTGCAAGATACAAAAAAATAGAAGAGGTAAATTAAATGAGATTACTTGGCATTGTTTAGTAGTTGCTGTTAAATTGCTGTTGCGCAATGCATAAAGTATCTTGTGACGAGTAAACGGCAAAGTCTTGCCTAATGCCAAGACAATCAACTAAATGACTGTCATATCTTTAGCAAAGCACTTGCAAACGTTTGCATCCCAAAGATACGCATCTGCAGTAACAGGGCGTCTACAGTTACCAGCACACACAGAGATACACACTGACACACACACACACACATCTAACACTCCATAACTCCACATGACTTCTCTGTAGCCTCAAATATGCATGTGGCTGCGGTTGCTGTCTTTTCTCATTAAGTTTCAATTACTTCTCTATTTTTTTATTTTTTTATTTTCTTTGCTTTGCAGTTGAAAACAATTTTGCAATTTGTATTTTTTTTTTCTTTTGCGTTGGAAAACTTAACTGCTGTGGCATCTGCAAAAAAGACCTTTTTAACCGTTTTGCAGGAGTTTGCAACTTGCCAATTAAGACATTTGAACGATTTTCTAACTTGCAAAATTAAATGATTTAGCAACTGGTGAAAGTTTCTTAAGCAGTTTGTGCTATTCCTTAAAACATTTTCTGCATAATTACGTAAAGTGTAAAAGCTGCGGCAAAAGTGTTCTTTAAGTTGCCTTTTCATAATTCTTATTAAAATTTAAATATTTAAATTGAAAAAATTTTTTTAATTAAATTCAATTAATTTTCGATTCGATTTTTGTACGTCCTATAAATAAATGTATGCGGTAATTATAAATATATTTTTGAGATTTGTTTTTCAATAAATTTAAAATTCATATGGATAAATTCTTTAAGTAATTATATATATATTAGAAATCAGTTTCTCTGCATTATTTTTGTAGTTTTTAAAATTATGTAAATTGAATTTGAATTTGCATTTTTTATATTTTTCACATTTAAATTTGTTACGTATGAATTTTATATTTTTCCGCTGTATTGTTATTTATTTTTTCAAATTTCCATTAACATTTTGTCTTTCCGTTTTAAAGAAAATCTTTTAAAATTTCTGTTGCGCTTTCTTCAAGTTTTCAACCTTTTAAAAATATTTGTTCAACTGTTGCCACCAAAAAAAAAATTTTTGTTTGCATTTTATTTTTCTTTTTTTACTTTTTAGCCCTCACTTGGCCACAACAAATTTTGTGTGTTGTTGATCGATTGATTTGCTGTTGTTTCGCTTTTCCGTCTAGGCTTCAATTTTCACAGCCTGAAAAACACTTTGGCAATTGGCTGCTCCCAATGAGCAGTACCCCCTGCCCTGCCCTGCTGCCCCGCCCCTGTACAATTGCAATCTAACTAATTTTGTAAATGAAAGCCGCAAAATTGCAAAATGTGCCATAAACATGAGCTGGCTGCTGCTGTTGCAGCTGTTGGCCAAGATTGCTAGACACGCGGGGGAGGTGGTGCGAAGGTAGGTAGATAGAGGGGAGGGGGAAGGGGGAAGGCAGCTGGTCTGAACAAATGCAGCTGGGGCAAGCATTGATTTCAATTTCGTTGCGCTTTTTGGCTTTTGACTGACTGAATGACTGACTGACGGACTGACTGCATGATGTGTAGCAGGCCTCTGCCAAGACTTTTGTTTGGTCAGTCAAACACACACATACACACATATACACACACACATGACACTGACAACAATAAAAACAAGAACAAACTGTTTTGCATGCTGGCCAAACCAATTTTCATTGGCTCGTCTTTGATATTTGCATTTGTTTGGCTTTAAAGCGGGTTCAGAGCCAGCTGGCCAAATCACTCGATTCTGTAATTTAAAACCAAAAAACCCAAAAATGTCAAACTGTTGACAATTGAGTTTCTATTTCTATTTCTATTTTTTTTTTTTTTTTTTTAAATTTATTTCATACTTTAGCTTGTCGCGCAATGAAACCACTTGGCGAGCTCTGTGTGTACTTCAACCAAATCGCTGAATTTATATTTTTTATATTTTTTTTGTTATACTACTTATTCATTGAGCTTGAATTTCAAGCGTCAGCACTTCCCCAAAACTCCCACACACACAACACACACACAACTAACTGTGAACAATGTTACATTCACACAGCTAGCTATGAAAACAAAGACGACAATGGCAATGTATGGGGTAATGTTGATTTTTATATGGAGTGGGAACAAAAGCTGGCTTATATGCTCGATAGAGAACCCTTCCCTCCTGGAAAAAGCATACACAACCGCAGTATTCAAGAGTGAATTTATTTTTTATTTTGTTGCTTCCCAGAGATTCCAGAGTATACCCCATATATACTAGCATATGTACAATCATACAATCTACCGTATCGTATGCCCTCTGCGCATCCGTGATATTTATTTATTTAGCTTTTTGCAAGCGGAATTTTCAGTGGAACGTCGACATCGTTGGATTCTGTGTTTTATTTGATGCCATGTCTGCAGTTTTCAACTTTCAACCAGAGTCGCCTTCATTCAGGACAGACCCAGCGGCGGCTGTGGCACGTTGTCCAGTTCAGTGGTCATGCCTCAGCAGCAGTTCTCTTGCCTCTTTGCTCTGTGCAACAGAAAGTTGGATTTTTTTTTTATTTTTTTTTGTTTTTTCTGCTCTTTTGTTCCTCATGTGGCAACAGCCACAAAATCATTTCACTTCACTTTCCTTCAATAAATTGTACAATATATTTAATTTAAAGCGCAATAAAATCAACTTGCTGCCCAATGCCGAGCAATGTTGTAGCAAGTGGCACGCCCCCTGCCTTCTGCCTCTTGCCCCCGCTAGCGGCACGCGGCACGCCCCTTTAGGCTATTGTTTCCATTTGACTTTGGCCACGTTAGCGTCTTTTATGTGAAACGTGATTTTTCCTTAAATATTACGTTCAAGTATTTGATTTTCCCCTTTCCCGTCGCACAGTCGGGTCAGCCGCATCAACAATTTTTCGTTGCGAGGTACGTTCAGATTTTTATCGCACACTGAGCAGAAAATTTGAACATAATTTTTATGAAAAATTGAAAATTATTGTAAAGACATTGGAACTAAAGGGAACAGCTTGAAAGGTTAGAAATGGAGAGTTAAAAAAAAATAAATAATCAAGAAAAGAGAAAGAAAACTAAGTAGGAATTGCAAACATATTGACCTGTGTGAAAAAAAGTTTTAGTGTTTTCTAAAAGCATTAAAACTCTACTTTCAAGTCATATTTAAATTTTTTTTCTCATAATTTTTAGAACATTTTGTTATTGATCTGACAACATAAATAAATTGACAACCTTAATTTCAAAAATAATATTGGTTTATATCTTTAAGCTAATAATATCCAATTTTATATTTGAGCTAAGAATTTAAATATTTTAGTATTGTTAAAAGAATCAAAATATATAAAAGCTGCTTAAATTGAAAAAGATAGAATCAACAAAATCAAAAAACATAAATGCCATATCAACTTTAATTTTATATTTAAAAGATTTTTTTATTTAAGTTAAAATTTATTTATATAGAATACAAACTAAATTTTCAGAAACCTCTTTTCTCAACTTACCTCAATAAAATATTTTTATTCATAATAATAAAACATATCTTTATAATTAAAAAAACAAATAATAAAGATATATATGGGATTCTCGACTTTTACATTATTTTTTTAGCTCTTTGACTAAAAAGTAAAATTCTATAAAGTTTTCATTACTTATTTATTTTATTTTATATTGTGTGTATTTCAATTATTGAGATCTCTACGATCTTCTCGTATTTTAAAATTTGTTTAGCTGTTTGACTTAACAATAAAATTCTAAATTCTAAATGAAATAGTTAATATTTCGCCCAACCATTCATTCCATGTAAATTCAGTTAATTTATAACAATTCTAATACCACTGTGCCGCCATATGTCTGTTGCCTAGGTCAAAGGAATAAGCCAAATCGAACGGCATGTCTGGCTGGTTGGACTTGGCTAACACGGGACCGGGACTGACAGAAGAAAGTCGGCATGCAATTTCAGCATAAAAGGAATCAGACACACCATATTGTGTCTATATGGTCATGTCTATGCCATAGAATTACTACACATTGTTGTATACCCAGCTCCAATGTTAGTTCCAGCAAATAATATTGCGGCATTGTATTCCTTAGTAATTTTCAATTTATCAGCGTCGATTTATCAACATTTGTTGATGTTGTTATTATTGTTGGCTCACCTGCAGTGCAAGCTACTAACAAAAAACACAAAAAAAAAAAAATAATTATTGTTGATTTATGGCAATGTCGGTAAGAGTTTGCTAGTCAAAAAGCTTTCCCGGTTTCTAAGTATACGCTATAAGATATCTATTTGTTCATATCTTTGACAGCGACTTGAGCTTGACTTTGGCCACGAATTAAACAACAAAAAACGTCATGGAAAACCCGTTATTGTTATTTATATTACGTTTTTTTTTTTATATTTTTATTATTCGGGCTAACATGGCGTGTGCGCAATTTCATTTTGGCTATTAGTAATGATTGGTTGTTACATCAAATTGCCGTGTCGTTGTCGCAGTCTCAGTCTCAGTCTTTGGCGGTTTTCTCCACTTTTTTTTTTTCCTTTATGATATTTATTATTAGCATTATTTATGGCCTTTATGAATCATGCTTTATGTACAAAGTGTCCAAAAAAAATTTATTAAATATTATATTTGATTTATGCGCGGGGATAATGAAAAGTGTTAAGCGACAAATTATCAAAAGCCACTGCAAAAGTAAGGAAAGTGTGTGTGTGTGTTTTGTTGGGTTAAGGCTCAAAGGTCAATAATAAACGAAAAAGTGGCAAGTGTTTTGCCATTTGCCACATGTGGCACAATCAGGTAAAAGTGAGCTGCCACCTCCTGCTGTTCATATGTGCCACAGTGCGGCCGGAGGTTTGAGGCTTTCACAGCTTTGCAGCAAGGGCATTCGTTGCATGCAACACACACAGCCACATCTATGATTGGGCACTTAATTTCTCTAATCGTCGGCATAAATCGCAGTTGAAACACAGTCCTAGACTTCATCAACAGCAACAAAAATAGGAAAAAGTGAAAGAGTCTGCCCAATTTCGATTGGCATTGGGTGTAATTTTCATTTTGGCCAAGTGAAAGTTGCCCAGCATCAAACAGCACAGGTAAAAACTAAGTTTAACCAATACAAAAGTCGCTTCCTGTTGCAGTTGTGCACTATCGAAACCCTAAAGAAATTATTTCTCAACTAAAGAAACATTAATTAAAAGTTTGTTGAATTCTGTCATGAAAAAATGTAACTTATATATTCCGAGATACAGCTGCTACAATTTAATATGATTAAGAATTTTATGAAATTTAATTTTCAGTGATAATCGTACAGTATTATAATTCAAGCAATTAAAATAAGAAGATGGCATTAAAAATATAGAAAATATTAAAATAATGCAATTTTCATTGGTATATTTGAAGTAGCCTCCATTTTTATAATCTTTGACATCATTACAACATTTACCTAAGTATTTATACCAAGTACAACATTTAAACTAAAATTTTATTTAATAAATTTAAATATATATTTGTACTTTAGCAATTGTGATTTATTTTTAAAAACAACGATCGCAAACTCAAATAATTTTTAAATACACAAATTAGTTGAATTTTTTCCAAAAAATTGCCAACCAAAAACTGTTAATTTTTACTTAAAAAATAAAAAAAAATCAATAATTAAATTTAAACTTTTATTTTTAAAAGTAGGGACTTAACTCTTATAATTAAAAAAAAAATAAAAAATATGAATTAAAAATAATTTTTGGATTTTTCTCTTAAATTTGACAAAAAAAACTGTTTTTTTATACCCAAAAAATAAAATTTTTAAATAATAAATGAAATTAAGTTTTTATTTATAGATCATAAAGGAAATATTATTTTTCAACATTTTTATTAAAAGTTGTCAAAAAAAACATTATTTTCTTACTTCTATTTTTATATTTAAAAAAAAAAGTATTTTAATTTATTTTATTTTAATTTTTCAATTTATATTTTAAAAGTTAATATAAAAATTGTTACTGTCTTCTAAAAGTCTGCAGATAATTTAAAACTGATCCTTAAAAGATCCATTTTTCCAATTTTAAATTAAGATTTTTTGTGTTTTTTTTGGAAACACACAACAAGGTTTAAAATATATTCAAAATCAAAACTGTTTAAATTTTAAGTCGCATAAAAAGATTTAAAATGCTTGAAGCTTTTTAAATTGTCAGTTGCAAACTGGCTTGACACTGTGTAAATGTTTTCAGTTTAAACAGTAGCATTTTAATTGGTTGTTCGTTAACATCGGTTTAAACACAGTTCCTAACTCTGTTTTAAGCTGTTTCGCTAGCAATTGTCTGTAGAAGCGAACTTGCCACAGGGGGCAACTTCTATATAAGGCAGCCACTTGAGCAACACAACTCAGAGTTAATTATTGTAAAATATGCCAAAAACACAAAGGAGACAGAGAGCAAGAGAATTGCGGGGGGCTTTTGTAGAGAAGTTGCTGTTGCTGTTGTTGTTGTTGTTGTTGCTGTTGTCTCCAAGTCAACTTGCAGTTGGCACTTTAGTTTTCGATGAGCTTATAAGCGTCTTATTGTAATTACCTGACAATGCAGTCAAGTGTCTGCTACAACTAGACAAGTTGAACAGCAAGTGCTGAGAGATGTTTGCATATTTGAATAGGATTCGAAGGCAGAAAGGCAGAAGCAAAGTGGCCACAGCATGCCAAATGCTTATTAAAGCCACAAGAATTATTATCATAATTAATGCATTGCAATGGTAAAGACCAAAGAACTGCATGCAAGACCGCAAAGTTTGTATTTGTGTATAGAGTATTGAAGTTGCCCTCTTGACTTATTGAGAAATTTATGCAAATATTGCTCATTATATAAACGATTTGACGTGTCCGACAGAGAGAGAAACCAGTCAAATTCATTGCTGGACATGTGATAAATTTTGCGGTACATTTTCCACATTAATTTTACAGTATTCCCCCAACTGTAAAAGCAATTTATATAATATGCACACAAGTAGTATAGAGGCCTCTTTGTATATACAGCATGTTGTTCTGAATGCATTTCCACAATTACAACGACGAATATTCCAAATTAATTGCGCTAGTTTTACTGACCGGGCATTAATATGCGTCAGGTCAAATCCCGAAATAAGTTCTCTCCAATTGTTTTGTGTTATAATATATTATTATATATGCCAGCAGCAGTTGCAGTTGCAATTTGGTTTTAGCCCTGAAAATCTGAACTTAACACACTCACAGCTTAGTATTGTAAGCCTCAATTCGAAAGTTAAGTTTAAGTGTGTCAATTAACAAAATAGTTTGCTTAAAATACCAAATTTGCCTTTGTAAACTTCAAAGCAACAATTCAAGGCATATTTGTATATATTTGAATAATATACTAACTGGCATTATATAATAGCAATTTCTATTTCCAAGAAGTATTAAATTTTATACGCTAAACACGTCTAAACTGATCTTAACCCTTTAAGACACCGTCTTGTATCTTGAAAGCAATTTACTTGAGACTCTGCCCTATGACAGCGGCGACAGCTTCTTAGAAAAAACATATTGCAAAAAGGCAACAGACTTTGATATTTTGTTTTCTTCTTTTTTCATATATTTTTATTTTTATTTTGCCCTAGCATTTCCTAATTTAATGCATAAAGCTCACGCACACGCAAAATGCAAAAGGCAGACAAACATATGAGAGCTGAATGTAGAAGCCTAAAAAATACCCTAAATTTTTATTAGTTATTTTTTTTGGAACGGTGTCAACATCTGATAAAATATAATAGAATTTATAAAATTCAATTTTATATTTGAGCTCAGAATTTTAATTATTTATTTATTGCTAATAGCTGTAAAATATAAAAATAAATTGATTAAATGTAAAATAGGAGAAAAAATGTACAATTGAGCTGAAGGCTGATACATTTTTTTTTTTTAATAATTATAAAAACTAATTAATAACATATTATAATTAATTTTGATAAATAAATTTATACTTGCAGTTTTTGCAATTTTTATTAAAATACACAGCATAATTCAAGCTATGATTTATGTGCAAAAAATCCCTTCAAACTGCATATTCTATTCAGATTAACTAGAAGAATAAATTAAGTTTAAGTAAAATCCTTAAAAATATGTAAAGTTTATTGTTAATATTTTGAACCTACATAAGTATGACTTTTATAGCCAACTCTAGAAAATCAAACTAATCCTAAATATACTCCAACTGCGGGGTATTAAAAAAACTCTATTATTGAGTATAGAGTAGACCAGCCAATATATGTGTGTGTGTGTGGTTGTGTGTTTGTGGCATAAAACGGGGTGTAGGATTCATTCAGGCATTCATTAACATAATTTTTATATACACGCGCCAGTTGGCCACACCTTATTCAAAGTAAGGCTCTTGGCCTGGCTTTCACTCCCTGTTGCTGCTGCTGCTTTTACTCCTTGAGATATGCAAAGGAGCTTTGGCAGACAGTGCGTATGAATTTATTTTATTTCATATTTTTTTTTTTTGTGGAAATATCAAAGAAATCAGCTAGAAGCGCGGTTCCACGATGAGCACACAAAATGACAGTTATTAATGTGTGTAAGCATTTGGGTATAAAAATAAAAAAAATATATATTGAAAGACAGAAAATGTTGCCTACTTTCAGGTCGCTTGGCTGGTCGCCAAGTGTCGCCAGCTATTTGCAAAACATTTATCAAACCTGCAGACAGAGAGACAAAAAAAAAGCACAAAAAACCAAAAAAAATTGTTGGCCAAAATCAGCGCCAAAGGTAAATAAAGTTAATGGCAACAGGATCTGAGAATCTAAGGAGTGGGGAAACATCAGCTTGCCAGACATTGTGGACATTGCCGCCAACGCTCGTAAAATGTCTGGCACTGGGTTTTTAATTGTTTTCCATTTTTTTTTTTGGGACGCAACGTTGAGAGAACAGGACGAAAAGCAGGAGCAGGAGCCGCAGCTCAACATTGAGCTAGAGAAATGTCGAGAACATTTTGTCGGCCACAAAATAAATTGATCTGCGGTTTTCGTTTCATAATTTATGTACCATTTTCATGTTGAGACTATGAGAATTTTCGGGAGGGGATAACAATTTTTTGACAAATGAATGCGAACCGGCCAAATGGCATTGAAGTCGCATTGTGAATTGGCATTAATTTTATGTTTTGTTGCAAGTTAAAATCAATTAATTATTTCTGCGAATATTGTGCGTTATAAACAATTGATTGCAGCAAAAAAAAAAAAATCCAAAAATAAAATAAAATGCTACGCAAATATTGGTATTGACATTTTTCACGGTTCTGTTTCGAGGTTATTGATCCCTGTGGGTGTTGACATGCCCTTCGGGATCTGTCTGATGGCAAAGTGTTTTTTGCTGGTCTGAACTTAAAGCGATTGCTGAATGTTTTTCAATTGAAATAAATAAAACAATTTAATATATTTTATGTATCAAAAAAATATGCTACAATTACGATAGTAAAGCTTTTTATGCATAACCAAACAAAAATTTTAATTATTACAATAACTACAAGGGAAGGGAAGGGACAAGTCCAGAGAAGGGAAGAAATGTTCATATGAGCTTCAACATTTTATATTAACAAATCAGAGGTGATCAGGCAATTTAAATAATGTAGAAATGGAATAAAATATTAAACAAAGCAAAACTATTAAATTAAATAATAATCATATTATATTTTTAATTTTATTATACTCCTACAGCTCAAGTGGTTTAATTAATTTAAATTTAATTAACATAAACATTTCATTAAAAAGTTTATCACTTGTTAATTGTAGATACATTCATATTTTATTCTGTGAAATTAAATTCATATTAAATGCTGTGCGAAATGTAAACATAATTTATTTATTCCATATATTTACAATTTATTTATTTATCGATTACAAAAATTAATGTAACTTTTTTTTGGTAAATAATCTGAGCGGCATTCAATTAAAATTGGCAAAAACTTAATAAAGTTATGCATAGATTGAAATCCAACCCCATTTCAACTTAATGGAATTTATTTTTCTTTCCATTTTTACGTTGTCTATCGCATACAAATTAAATACAAAATTTTGCTGAAATAAATTTGTTTAAACACCTGAAGCAGCTAAAAGCTGCTGTTTATTGTGTGTCACTTGCATGACGCATTTTAATTGCATAATTAATATGCACAACTAATAAATATGCAAAATATGTTATTATAATTTTATATACATATATATACATTTTTAAGTTTTTGTTTTTTATGTGCAAGTATTTAACGCCGTATTTATATATAGAGAAATTTCCTTTTGCTTGCATGTGTCATCGCAATAAGCAAGAACTATGCGCAATTTTATATATATTTTTTTTTTTTCTGTTATATACTTGTTTATAACGGTGCTGACTTGGGCATAACTAACGGTTGTCATGCCATAAGTGTCTTTGAACTCAGGCTTTTTGTTTATTTTTGTATTCTTTAAAGTTTCAGAGCTCTTAAATGTTGTCGTGTGCAAAAATAAATAGTTTTTTTTTGGTTTTTTTTGGTTTTTTTTTGCGCTGATCTGTTGAACCGATAAAAGCCTCAAAACAGCGTCTGAGTCATTGAGTCTAACTATCCGTCGTTATTAAGTGGAAGTTTGCTGACCCACAAATTTTAATTAGCTTTATTTTTGTGTGTGCCACAAAATGTGTCACATAGTTGACGCTTGTATTATTTTTTTTAAACGCTTGCAAACGGGTATTATATATTGGACAATAATTAAGTGACGCTTTCTTGATCATCTTTTATTTTATTTTTATCTTTCAGCTTAAGAAACATCCTAATGAAACATCGACTTATTTTTTTTTGTACAAATTTTAATATTTTTTTTTTAGTTCAGCAGGTTAATAAAGGGTATTAACTCTGCTGCAAGCCCTTAAACAAACTTCACATTCTTGTTTTTTTTTTTTATAGAGAATTATTTGCAACTTTCAGCATTCGTCACAGTGAAATGCTTATGAAATTTATGCAAAAATTATTTTTTATTTTTTATTATTTCTTGACAGCTGCAAAAAGAACGGATACAACTTTATGCGTACTTTGGCAGACAAGGCTAAAGTAACTTTTGCTTAAACTTTGACTCTCTTAAATATATATATATATATATATATAAGTTTTAAAATTAAAGCAAAACTTTGCAGTTCTCGTCTCGTCATTTATATACATATATATTATTTTCAATTTATTTTAATTTTTCACTTGGCTGTTTGTTTGTTGAGTTTATCGTTTAATTGCCACATTTGTTTGCATTGCTGCTAAAAGGGCTTAAACACTGTTTGGCAATTAGATTTTCTAGCAGCAAAGTTATAAAATAAACAATAAATACAATTTTTTTTCTTTTTATAACTTGAGCATATTTTATATAGACCTGTTAGACAGGTTAACACATACTTAATAACGCTGTCCATGGCTCAGTTTTTCTTTGACCATTTTTTTTCACATGCAAATTGTATGTAAAATCAAGTGGGAAACGTGTTTTTCTTTGTATTTTTTTTTATACTTACATTTACCATTCACACACTAAATACAGTTGATTTGTGGGAAAATGAGCTGACGAGTTTTTTGTACAAGGTTATGCAGCTGAGCTGCAGTTGCAGTTAGAGAGACGAGTGGCAACTTTTAGATACTTAGAGATACTTGCCACACCAAGGTGAACTGCTTTTGGTTAGAGCTTGAATTTCTGTGATTAAATTAATAATCAGGTGCCGTTGTCTCTTATACGTAGGTGTATCAATTCAGTATTTAAATTTTAGAAACAATTGCAGGCCTTGAAATAAAGTTTCAAAATGTAATTAAACTATGTGTAAATATAAAGATTATAAAATTATAGTTTTATTTACATTTTGCTGCCGTCAAAATCCATTTGCATAATTTCATTCTGTTACAGTGTTATTTTTTAACTAACTGATAATAAAAATTGTTATATGAATTATAAATGACATTAACTCATCGCATTGTTTTTTTTTTAATTTTTTTTTTTATTTGACACATAATTAAAGCTTATGAAATTGTATTTTTATTAACTGGCCCGTCAAACGATAGCATAAGGTATTAAAAAATACTTTGCAGCTCTATTAAATAAATATAATAATAATTTTTTTTGACATTAATGCGCGTGGAAAAAGGGATTGTAAAAAAAAAAAATAAAAAAAATGCAATTCATTATGCATAACTTTGGCAGAGATATGAATGTTGACATAATCAAGCCAAATGAGCTCAATAATTTGTTGTGCTGAAAATCCAGAAAATCTGTTGATTGGACAGTAATAATTATCGTTAAGGGCGTATTTGCAATGACATATTTAACTGGATATAATGATATATTATGTCTGATGAATATAAAAAGAAATTATAAGCAATATTTAAATAAATATAATTTTATATTAAAACAAATCAAAGTATGAACTGGCAATGTGGGATAAAAATGACTTTTATTTTATATATTTGCAATTAAAATATAAATTGGAAATTGAAGAGAAAAGAGAAGTATAAAATTCATTGAAACTTTTAATGTTTTGCTGTTGTAATTAAAGTATTGAAAATTTTCCAAAAAACACATGCGATTATATCATTAGAAGACTTGCATTTAAGTTAAGGATAAAACTTTTGTATTACTTTTGCCTATGTAATTTATCATAAATGTTTGAGTAAAGAGCACTCCCAAGTGTGACCTTATTTTTTGGGTGAAAGAGAGTGAGAGGGGGGGGGGGGGGGGCACTTTGTGAACCTTTTGTTAAAAGTCTAATTAAAAGCGAAAGGTGACCGCACCTTAACTTTTCTGGGTATCTATATATAGTATCTCTTGCTCTGTTTATCTGGTCTTTGCTCTATCTGGCTCTCCTTCTCGCTCAGTGTCGTTGCTCAATTTGAGGTGAGGACAAATGTGTAGCATGCCACGAGGCGCTTTAGCCGCATAAAGCGGCTGCTGCCTTGCGGCCTCCTGTAGGTTAAATGCGCCACACTGCGCCCGTTTAACCTGCCCCGTGTGCTTGTGTGTGTGCTTGTGTGTGTGTTGTGTGTGGCTGTGTGTGTGCTGGCTACGGGCAAACATAATTGAAGTCATAAATAACGAATTATGTTGCGAAAGTTGAGCTCAGAAAACTGTTTGTTTAGTCAACTTTTTTTTCTGTTTTTTTTTTTTGTTTTTTGTATTTTTATTTCTCGTCCGGCGCGTTTCACACTTTTGCATAATTATGATGTGCCGTGTAGAGGGTGTTGGGTGGCTTGGTTGGGTAGTTTGTTGGGTCACTTCCTAGTTACTCTATGGCCAGGGCTAATTATAAGTCAGACCCGGACACAGCTCGTCCACCTGCAGCTTCAAGATTTATTATGATGGAATAAGTTTTAGTTAGGACTAAAGAGCCGGCTAAGGTAGACACAGCGGGGGTCTGCTGGGTAACGTGAAGCAGCACCTCTAATTAAAAGCCTCTGGCCCTTGAGGGGTGGAGGGGGGTCAGTTTTAATAAATGTTGTGATTTGTTTGACAGTCGCGAAGCCTTTGGGCCGCTTAGTTGGCTGTTTGTTGCAGTTGGTCGTAGTCCAATGTAAAAGGCCAGCTTTGCCAAATTGAAAAGTCTGCTGACAGCATTTTTCCTGGACAGACAAATAGTTATTCCGACAGACAAATAGACAGACGGACGGACCAACAGGCAGGCAAAGTGTTTTTAATTAATGAACGAGTTTTCTCCTTTTCACAGCTTGCTGAATGTCAATAAAACTGCATTAAATTGCAATTATGTTGTGTTCTGTTGTATCAATGTTGCTGCTTTTGCTGTTGTTGTTATTATTGTTGTTGACAAATGAAAACACACTTTGGGCAGTCTGTAAAGAGCATTCGTCAGTCATTTAATATCGTATCTGTGTGTATATTTGCCTTGTGTGTACACATAGCACATACTTATATGGGGAAAACCTTTTAATGCCAGTATAATACGAATACAAGGCGTATGTGTGCTCAACTTTAAGCATGTTTTCACTATACATTTTTCATTAAAGGCAAGTCAACTATATGCTGCCTTGAATGATAATGCCTATGTAAAATTCATTTAAATTTATAGCAATATATATATATGTATTAATATATAAATATATTTATTTTAAAAGCGACACAGCCACAACAAAGTGCATTATTTATAATAATAATAATAATGTTGACGTGCCACACACTTGAGTGACAATTAATGTGACCAAAGTGAAGCGTGAAGAGTGCAAAAGGTTCATCAATTGTTTTTTAAAATAACAATACAAGTGCTAAAGTGTTTTTAAATGTTGAAAAAATTACTTTGGCATTGAGTTAATTAATGAAGATTCAAATTATTTTTAATGAGCGCAGAATTTGCTTTGCATATACAATTTAATAAGCAAGACGACAACAAGCTCTTTAAATATACTTTAAATAATTATTAAAAAATTAAATATATTTCCTATTGCTTCATAAATATTTATAAAACTATGAACTGAAAAAAAAATATAGATATGCATAATAATAGAATTTGAGCTGTATTTTGATTAACACAACATTTGTTGTTTGAACACGAATATAAAGATTAAACAAAACATTAGATAATAACGTTTGACGAGCATTAACATTATGCAGACACTGTTAGCTGCAGTTAACAGAGAGAAGAGAACGAGAGAGATATATAAATCAAATAACAGAACGAATGCGCTTGCAGCTGCCGTTAAATTTTAAAATGTAATTTAACATTAACATTGTATGCGAGCTTAACATAATGAAACTGGCTTTAATAACAGAGGCATACATTAACAGATTTTTAGCATTTGTAAATTGAATTAAAAGCACAAAACCATTTGTTCTTCTTTTATTAAAATAATAATTAAAAAATCTTAAAATAAATACACTTCTGCTTGCATTCCATATTTAATAATTCTAAATATTTAATTTCACAATAATTTTCTAGCTATGCATACTTAATTTTTTGCTCTGCAATTTGTTCATCAACATTTTTCCCACTATCATAAAAATTTAATTGCTAATTGTGTTTTTCATTTATTGTCTTGAAAAATCAGAAAATAAAGAATTTTTGCATTCCTTAAATTCTGGTCCAAATTATTCTAGACATAGTTAAAGTTGAAATGAGAAATTTTCCCCCTAATATTGCTAGTATAATTAATTGCCGGACATTTGTATGATTTCTGTTTTAATTTTTTTTTTCTTGCATTTGACAGTTGTGCCAAAAGTTGTCGTCATGTTTTCGTCGCTTCCGTTTCCGTAATATCCCCATAGCTTCCAAAAATAAGTAGCAAATTCTAAGCATGGGAAATGAAAAGTTCTGCTGGCAGCCTGATGCTCAGAATTATATTCCTACTATTTTGCAACGAATGTCATTAACCAGAAAAAGGGTGATAGGGGATATATATAGAGTTACGAACTGATTTACCTGCCTCCCCCCGCCCTAGACCCGCAGATATGCTGGCATTTCCTTTTTGCCCCTAGATGATCATGACAATTATAATGATGATGTTGATGATTACGACGGCTGCTCATTTGCGTTGATTTCAAGCGGAAAACGTTTGTCGCAAAATTTCATTTCGATTCGATTGACATTAATTAATGATTGTTTCGATTCACATACAAAGGGATAGGGGGAAGGAGAGAGAGAGAGAGTTGTTAATAGTAAATGTGTGTATTGCATTGATTTACGTCGACAGCGATTCCCTGGCCACATTATTATGCTGGCACAGCAACAATTTCTATGTAGAACTTTAACAACCAGCCCACATGCCATAGTCCAGTTTCAATACCAATCCCAATCCATATTCCATTCCCTATTCAATGCCATGTTGCCAGGGACGACAATTGTCGTTGGGTGTTAATGATGATGGGTTGTCCTAGTCGATATTGTTGTCGGTTTTCTTGTGGCTTGACTTGAATTTGGCAGCACAGTTTCCAATTTCATAGTGAATACCGAATTTCACTAATTGTTCGAGACAGTTTGACCAGCTGAAATATTTAATTATGGCTTGCTGGCTGGCTCTGGTCACACTTGAAATTCTAGTTATTTGCACATTGCATTTTGAGCAGTTAATACATTAATTCTCATGTTCATTAGCATGCTGTGAAACTGTTGAATATCTGTGAGATACAATCATGCTAAGAGCCTTCAACAAAGTACATTAAAAATTAAATTCTAATCTGTTGGTTGTCATGAGAGTGTGTGTGTCTTTATAGTCTCTTCGATTAGCTAATAAAATCACAGCAACTATATTGAATATTTCATGAATTCAAAGCAACTGTTGACTATTGTTATTTACCACAAATTTCTCTTTATCTCTCTCCTCGTCCATTTGGTTGTCCTTTGTGTGCCACAAAAATCACCGCAATGACGACGCTGGAGAAATCAACGCAAAAATTTCCAGCACTCCAAAGCTTTTAGCTAAAGCATTGAGAGCATTGAGAGAATATCGCTGGTAAATCCTTAAGGATTTCTGCACTTGCTGACTTGCATTTATTATATAGTCCTAAAGCAGAGCTGAGCAGTTCGCATTGTGTAGGGTTGTTTTTTTTTTATCGCGTCGCGTAATAAATGTTAGCTGTTCCCTCCATTTTATATTCTTATATCCTGTAACTATAAATATGGGGTGAGAGAGTTCTTATAAAGCAGAGAAAAACAGGATGTAACAGGCAAAGGACAAACAAATTCGTTTTTCTGAACTTAAAGCACATTTGACATTTTGATAGTTTTTCATTATTTATTTCATTTTAAAAACGCAGCAGCTGGAAATTTTTGTATTTTAAAATTTTAATTTTTTGAATAAATATTCAACATTATTTAAAATGTGTTCCAATAGTCAAAATAGCAATTATTTCAGTGGTTTTGAAATGCAGAAGAGTTCAGAATATTAATTTCAATTATTTGCAGAATTTGGGAACTGATTTGATTTCTTGCTCTTACAAAATTTAAAAGGTTTAGATGCACTTTAAAAATCATAAATGATTTTTTTCTAAAAACTCTAGAGTATATTCAATTCGTTCACCACTGAGTAGAACCTTCATCAAACTAGTTTCTTTTCTTTTCCTGTTGCTGCATTTGTGATTTTCATAAAGTTTTTGCTTCAACGCTTAATGCGTGAAAATGCAGCGAGCTCAATGTAAAAATTTGCATAATTTTATATTAAAAAGCAAAAGTTTTCATTTAACAATTGTAATGCATTACATTTGATTGGGTTTTCCTCCGACTGCCAGCTGTGCATACAAGTGAGGGGTGTGTCTCTGTGATTCGAACTCTATAACTCAGGGTTAGGATTCGCAGCGAGGGGTTCAATTTATGATGCAGTTCACCCTAATTATGTCATTGTGAGCGTGTAAAAAGTCAGGCAGCCCTATGAAATTCAAAGCGGAATTATGTCATTGAAAGTGTATAACAAAAAGAAAAGAAAAAAAAAAAAATAAAGCAGAAACTGTCAGCCAATGTAATTAGTTTGGGCCATTTGGAAATTGAGACGTCAAGAGCGCCTCAGGGCGGCTTACTGGGCTACTTAAGGGAGATTTGTGAACCGCAGTCTGTGCTGTTTTTTTTTTTTTTTTTTTTTTACCTGAGGCACAACTCGGGAAAAACTGTCAGCTGGCTAAAAGGAAAATGCAAACAGGTGTTGCAGCTACATTTTGCCCTCATACCCGCGTAATTTGATAATTTTTATTTTTTTTTTGCTGTTTCATGCAATCAGTTTCAATTACAATTAGCCAAACAACAAGCTCAACAATGCAAAATGATTATAATGATGCTTGATGATGGAACTGCGTTGAACTGATGTTGGTAACTGGAAACTTCCCCCCAAACAAATAACAATGCACATATTAGCCAGGCTCAAAGCAGCTTATAATTTACTTATATGCATGCAAGTGCATATAAACTGTCTAGTCTGTGTATTGACCAAATTGCCTAAATAAATTACATGACCAAACCGGGCTGAAAGACGAGTTGCCAACATTGCCAAATTAAATGGTAAATCGAAAATTTGATTAATTTGTTGTGCTGTGAAAATGTGTAATTTCTATGTTGAGGAAGTAGAGAGAAAATTGTTGAATTTGTCGTATCAGAGCACAGCATAAAATACAATATTTAAAGGTTAAATTAAAGGATATTAAAGCAAATAAAATGTTAAATATTTATATTGAATATTATGGAAAACCACAAATATTTAATGATTGACTACAACTTGATTGCAATATTTATTATAAATAATATAAATAAAATTTATTTAATGTTTAACGTTCTTATTTGCGTATTTTACTAAAGACAACATCTGTTTATTCAATAAGTTAAGCCAGAAGAGGATTAAAGACAGATATTTTATGTAAATTTGTATCTCTGTTATTGATATTAAATAAAATTTATTTCTTTTTAATTTTACAAATTTTTGTTGGTTGTAAGTACATTTGTCAAAGAAATTTAATATATTCAATGAAAAAAATTATTTTCAATATTTAAATGATTAAATTTATATTTTATTTATAAATTTGTCAATTTTTCTGAGCTTTTGTTTTTGCAAGTTCATTTTACTATTTATCTTCATATATTTCAACTTTGAATTTTGTAAGCAAGGAAAAATGTTACGATTATTATGCTGAATATACTACTTAATTTATTCAAGTGTGTAATTGATATTTATGCCTCATTAAAATGGCAATAGTTTATTTTAAAGCATTTGAAATTCATCTATATAATCTGGCTTATATTAGCAAAAATACTATAAAACAGATTTCATTTTAAATCTTTAAAGTCGAAAATATTATTAACTTGTGTTCCAAATAATTTGTGGATCCCAGAAAAATTGAATAATACTTTAAAAGATGAGCATTTAAATAATTTTTAATATTTTACACTGATTTGTAGATGTACTTAAACATTGGGAAGAAACGAAGAAATATTGTAACTAAAGTTTAAAAATATAGAAAGTATTGCTAACTTATCAGTGAAAAGGCCTTTTCAAACTCAAAACGGGTTTAATTTGAGCTGCTATTTTATTTAGTTTAATATAAAAATAAAAATATTAAATAAAAGCAACGTTTTTTTTTTAAATGATTAATTAAATATATTTTTTAAATTAATTTTTGCTGACGTTTAATGGTTGCCTTAAAAAGCTGAACAGTAGAAAGATTTAAGAGTAGCTGATCCTAAAAAAAAAATACCCAATTGAGAGCCGCTAAACTGAAGCTGGGCTTTCACTTTATTTCAATATTTTCACAATACAATTTTGCGATCATTTTGCTTTCCAGCTGACTTCATCCATGGCCTGGTCACACTAAGCTGCCAATTAGAGCTGAGCTGAAGCTGTGTGCATATTCAGAGAATGCGATCCATTGAAGCGTCAGTTTGCGAGCTATCGGAACAGTCAAGGAGCAATCGCTAATCCTACGATGCGCACAATGGAATAGGAGCTGGCTCACAGCTAAGCCGCATTAGGCAATTGAAATGGAAGGGTCTTTTAGCTGCTGGACTTATATAGAGAATATGCCAATTGCGATTAGTGGCAAATGAGAGGTGGGCTACCTGAAAATTGTAACAATTCTCTCGACAGACGCTGACCTTATTAGCCGATTGGCAAATACTCAAATGTGAAAGTTTTGGGTCATTTCCGGTAACAGTTCTTATGAATGGTTTGCTATTGTTTGTGAATGCTGTCCCACAGTGAAACATATGTAACTGCGACAGCTCGGACTACATGTATATTATAAATGCATCACTGTAGAATTTTAACGGGTCTTGTGGCATTGTTAGGACGCGTCCATTTGTCTATTTGAAATGCGGATTTTAGAGCATTGTTCCTGTTTCATATTCTATGCATAGATGATGATGATGTTGTTCTTTTGTTGTTGTTGTTGTTGTTGTACTTGATTTATTATGAAATTCTTGCATGGTTATTAGTTTTTCAAATGCTTTTGGCACAGGCAATAATTTCCCAAAAAGCAGCCCCTGCTGAAATAAAAAAAATAAATGCACCCCTGCAGTGAAAACTCCTCAATGTCGACACGCAACTGTGGGTTAACAAAGGTTTTCGGGATGCTAAACTCCCTGTACCCTCTGCCTGCTCCTTGTACTCCTTTTGCCATTTCAGCGCTAAATTTGATTTATATACATTTTATTATATTTGCTTTTGCTACCCCCCCGAACACTCGTCTCCTCCTCATGTCAATAGCCTCTGGTTGCTGCTGCTGTTTTTGTTATTTCGTGTGGCGCTAATGAATTCAAATGTGTGCGTAATTGAGTTATTAAAATTTCAGTGAACAGCAAACAGCCGCCGTCTGTTCTATAAATTCGTACAGAACTTTTGGGTATGAATCCTCGTCCTGAATCTGAACACAACACATTCAATTCTTAGGAGGCGTTCATGCGAAGATTTCTCTTAGATTTACAACAAAACCAAAAAAACGGATGAGAGAGAGTGAAAAAAAAAATAGAATACATTTTTGTGTATATTTAATTTATGGCCAAGTGCAATGCAATTTATCTTTGGGCCTGGCCATGCGAACTTCTAGCAAGTGCAAATGGGGTGACAATAAAGCATAGAAAATTGAAAAAAAAAAAACCTTTAAAAAAATAAGGAATTTGTTCCGCAATGCAGACTGGATTACAGATGTTAGATGTTCCTTGTGGATATTAAGGGGTAATATAATTGCAAGTTGAAGTTTTTGCAAAATAAATGGTTCAATTTGAATTTAACAAAGTAAAGAAAAAATGTTAAAAATATTTAATTATATTTAGAAATGATTTTGGCTACAGTATTTAGTAAGAAATTTTATTAAATTATTTTTTAATATTTTAAAAATTAAAGCTTAATTTATTTGTCGTGATAATTCTTTTAACTAATGAAGTATCGTTTTATAATGTTGCAAACTTTAATATATATTGATTTGCCTTTCGAGCTGTTTCTAATTAATTAATCAGTTCAATATCTAGAAAGAATACAATAATCTATTAAAATAATAATTATAATATAATAATAATAATATAATGACAATTTTCCCGACGAGGAAGCAACGAAAACAAGATTTGTAATTAACTGAAAATATTTATTTATATAATTTTTTAATAAATAAATATTTTCACATCAAAATCAAACAGGAGTCTAACTGAATAACTAATTTGTTGTAAAATTGATTAAAGAATTTTTGTATGCCATCAAAACTGTTATGAAATGTTTAGAAAAATAGCTAAAGTTTAAATTGAGCTGTAATAATTTGATTAAGACAATTTGCCACTTTATAGTATTAATAATGTATAAATCATTGTATATCTCTGTTTAACACTTTAAAGTACTTCAATAGATAAATTTATAAATTTTTCAAATAGTCAATAAAAGTTAAATAGTCCATATTCATTAAACATTCAGAACGCCAGGGCAATTGTAAACATTTTATTCTACCCTACCCTTATATAAAACATTCGCCCCACTTTATATACACATTTTATACCACAGAAATTTTACAGTCAATAATTCTACTTAAATACACAGTTTAAATAATGCACAGTTTAAAAATATCCCCCTCAAACGTTAAAAAAAATTAAAACAAAACTAACCAAAAAAAAAAAAAAATGAAATAAAATAAAACTGAAAAAACAAATGAAAATTTACATTGCTCTCAATATGCGAAAATGATTTTTCATTTTTTATTTGGGCAGATATTTTTGCCGTTGTTGGTTTTTTGCATTTTCAGAGCCGACAATTGGCGTAAATTTGTTTTTTATATGGCCCTCACAGGACTAACCAGAAACGTTTAAATAGCGCCATGGGAATGCCACAGGACTCCTGGCCAATTTGGGTGGCCAACAAACAAACAAATAAACAGAGAGAAATATATATAAAAAAAAAAAAACTCCTACACAAACTATAAATATGAGTATTGCCCTGGTTTAATTTGATCTGTGTGTAAAGGGCGAAGGTCGAACAAATATTACCCTTGCATTTCTCATATTGTATAATTCGATGCGGCGTGGCTTCTTTTTTTTTTTGGCCAAATATTTTGCAATCAAACTGAACTGGAAAGGGGGGACAGCAGGGGTTGAGCTGGGACACAAAAATATAGTAGTATAATTTCGCGTGTGCTTGATTTTCACGGCACTTCAAATACTCAAGTGCCAGGGGGTAGGGGTATAGGAAGTCAGCGAGCAGCCGGCATTTTATGCGCCTCGTATATTAAAACCCATAATTTGGCTTAATAGTTTTTGCAATTACCCGAAGGGTTGTGCAGCCCCCTTGACGCGTACAACAACAAAAACAACAATCCCTTCTACCATCAAGCAGGAAGCGCAGCAATTTGCAAAGCAGCAGCAGGAAGTTCAACATGGAAGGATGAGGCTAAGGCAGAAGGATGTGAAGGATGTGCGGCCTGTTTATGCGTGAAATGTGCCGCCCCACAGCATTTTGTCATATGAGCAGGCGGAAAGGGTATTTGGGCGTTGGGAGATGTCAATTATGAATTTATTAGAGACTACAATTGTGCGTATCGTATGTACGTATTGTATATAACTCGGTAATTATGGCTTGAAGCCTCCCCTTGACAGCAGATGTCTCAAAATATATATATAGATATCTAATTTGGGCTATAACAGCAGCTGAGAGTATTTCTGAATTGATCTCGGGGGAGCAATTAAAATGGGCTTTAAAAATCAAAATTGCATCCAAATTTATAGCTTATAATACTGAAAAAACCTTCTTGAAAGGTGGAAAAAATAGCAATGTTGACAAGCCTTTGAAATAAAGAAAAGTAACTAATATCAGAGCGTATCATATTTCTAACTGGATTTTAATTTATATAAAATCGTTTTCTTAATAATTTAAACAGAATATTGAAGATCCTTTTTAAAGGTTATCTATTTTGTCTAAATAATTCAGCGATTATTCGTATATTTTATGTATATATATTTAGTATTTTAATATTAAATTTGAATTCAGCAGAAATTTATTTATGACATTTTTATAAAGAAATATTTTAAAGGTTATATTTTTGAACATTTATCACACAAAATCAATGTTTTATCATCATATAAATTTAAATTATTGTTCCAACATTAAAAAATATTTTTCATAAAATCTGGTAATGTTGTCTAAATAATAAAGTATAAGTGAGTATGTATTATTATAATTATATCCTTATTCCATTAAAAAAAATTTAGATTTTCATTACAAAAATATTATTCATAAGATCTGGTAATGTTGCCTAAGTAATTAATTAAAATTGAGCATATTTAATTATATTTACAGTCACAATCATATAGAAAAATGTAGAACCTTTTATTTTCTGTAGAAATTCAGCTTAAACTGAAAAACTTTTCAACTTATTAGCCCACAGACATTTGTGTGTTCTATAAGTATTTAATATACTTTACATAATGACATTAATATGAATAGTTCTGCAACCAAGACAATTTTCTTATCAAGTTCTTCTTAAGTTTTTTTTTTTATTTGTTTTACCATTTTTCAAATAAATTTTCTTCAAATTCAGAGTAACTTCCCCACAAGCACTGTTCACATATTTTAGTTTGAGTTTTTCTTGTTCATTGATTTTGAATTTTTTTTTGCTGACTTTTCACTTGTGTCTCTCTACTGCAAATGCTGCGTATGTTGCCTCGTTTTTGTTGTAAATTGTTTGAAGTGGCTCTTGAATGGAAAACGATTGCTATACTCGATGGTAGCAGGGGTAGATAGGGGGAAGAGGGGTTCCCCTATACATTGAACATACACTTGGCTTCCATCTCCCTCCGTTATATACTTTGCATGCATCAATTTATGTTGATTTTAAGTGGCAAATTGTATTTGCATTTTAACTTTTATGAAAGAGTCGACCACAAGTAGCCCTTTGAGTGTGTCTGGTTGAGAAGGGGAGGAGTGAACAGTTTGAAGAATTGATAGACATTGTCGTGACACGACAAGGGCACGACAATCACGACTAAAGTGCCACAAACTGCGGTCGAGGTCACAATTCAGGGCTTCAAAGAGCCCTTTGATGGCCTATTAATTCAACAAACCAATTTTCTCATTTTTCCCATCAGCTAAAGCTGACTAGACAATTTTCAACAATCAATTTTTTTTTATATAATGTTCTGGCTAATTAGGAGGCGTGACTATTGAGGAGTTGGAGTTCTATGAAAATCACTTACAATAATTCTCTGTTGTGGTTTATGGGCTCATTATGTTTTGCCTTATGTCTGGTGCATAATTACCTGTAAGTAAAAGAAATTAAAAATTAAATTAATTTACTTGATTAAAAATGTGTTAAAATGAATTAAGAGCTGTAAGTATTAAAGACAAAATGTGTTAAAATAGCAGAATTGAAATTTAAAAATTAAATTTGTGTTTAAAATCAATTAAAAATCGGAGCTCTTAATTAGGCAGCAGGGTTATCAATGATAGCCAAGATAGCTTGTAAAATATGAAATAGTTTAATATAAATAAGTTTATATATGGGGATAGACTTAAAGAAATTCAAGCGATAATCTAATATTGATAAAATCGACTTTAAAATTCATAATTTTAAAATATATAAATTTGCAACTAGCTTGCTATTATTCATAATTCTATAATTTAAATTTAATAAAAGAATTGTTGCTTTTATAGTTTACAAAAAAAATAAAATACTTTAGTATAAATTAGTTTCAATATCGGGATAAATTAAAAGAAAGTCAAGCGATAAATTACGAAATATATTTATTTTGCAACAAGATTGTGAATATTAATAATTCTGCATTTGCAATTAAATAAAAATAATATATTTTTTATACCTAAAATTCCCTACATTAATATTATATTAATTATTAATATTTATATGTTCTATTGCAGCTTCTACTTTGATTGTCCCAACTATTAATGGATTACTGTTTTTTTAATCTAAAAACTTAAATATTCTTGTAAAATGTAATTTCCTGTAAATTTAGAGTTACTCAACAATGCAGCAAGTTCTTAAAACAACCCTAATACTCAATAGTTTTTTGCTTTTATAAAAAACATGATTTATGACTTTGGTTATATTGTATTTTATCTGCAATTGCTTAGCTCACAATTCTATGAATTAGTTAAATTGTTTAAGGTTGCAGAAAAAACTTTGCTTGGCATTATTAGTTCAATTCCGTTTGGATTTTGGGTTTTTTGGCTAACAAAGCACACAAAATGGCAGCATAGGGAGAAACTGATGCAAAGGATTTAGTTACTCCAAACACACACAGATACTACACACATACATATATACATATATATGTGGCATGTATGTGAAATATGTGTACATTGAGGCTTATTACACTAATTACTATGGGGCACATTCCAGGCAGCCAGTGAAGAGAGAGAGAGAGAGAGCTCTATACTCATTCCTGGCACGAAAACAAAAACTTTCTGCGGCTGCTGTGTGCAGGACCTCACACATACTGGATAAAGGATATAAGAGGGGGGAAGGAGAGATAGGGTGATCCTGCTGCCTGCAGGACTTGATTCGCTTTTTTGGCAGGGCTTATTATGGCCGCCAACTGTTGTCTATATGCAGGAGAATGGGTTTTCCTATGTTATAGCATGGTCTAGGCCCTATATGGTATATGGTATATGGTTGTGCCTGGGTGAGTTACTGAGTAACTGTATCTGTTGGCTTCCAGTTGTTTTCAGTTATTGTTGTTGGTTTTCAGTCTCCATTAATGGCTTTCTAGGGAATCGCGTGCAGTAATACAATTTAGCAGTGAACTGAGAGCACAGCCGCCAGTCGGAGGTGCAATTTGGTTTATAAAAATGTATGCGATTGTATATGTGCATAAATATATATAACTATTTATATATATATATACAAACAAAATATATATATATATATGTTGTATATATGAGCTCTTTGTAAGTGCAAAATTCTGTGCATTTAATTTTATTTTATTGCATTTTACTTTTACCAACTCCGCGTGTGCGACATTGTTTGGCCGCAAATATGTGCCACAAATCCCCACCAACAAATACTGCAAGTAGGTGTGTGTGTGTGTTTTGTGTGTGTTTTGTATGTGTACATAAAGCTAACGCCATTGTGGAATTTTTATTGCCCTTCGCCGCTGTCAGAGCAGAAACTGAGAATCCACCTTGCCAACAAAGCTTTAAAGTGCCAGTGTGAAATATTTCATAAAAAGACAAAGCTAAAAAAAATGTGAACCACTTGTAACTTTGGTGGTAAGCTAAACTTCTAGATACCCTATATACAGCAGGTAACAATTTTCAGGTAAAGATTTTTAAGGAATTTTTTAAATTTCAATATGAATATGAGTTATAATTTTGGTACAATTTTTGAAACCATCAGGAAATTTTAATTAATTTAGAGATCTTTATTTTATTTGGACTTCTACCCAATTGACTGTTAAAATGGAAGCTTGCATAATTTTTAAAGGCTTTTATTGAATAAAAATGCAATATTTTAGAAACTGGTTGATTTTGGCTAAAACTTTCGGTATTCACATAATTTTAAACAATTTTTTGATTTTTTTTTTGTAATATCTTTAATTAAATATAAAAAAAGAAATGATACTTATCACAATATTTTTGTTAGTCAATGATTTTTCAAATAAGGTTCGTATTTTTCTCTTTAACAACTTTTAAATTTATATAGCAGCCTTTAAGCTTTTTAAGCAACTTTTGATTTTTTTCAGCAGCTTTTCAACAAATAACAAATATTTTCCAATTTAAACTCTTTCTGACGGCAATATTCTAAAATAAATAATATACCCTAGAGCCTGCTTTATGACTATAGGATATTGCAGACCAAAAGGAATTTTTACAATGCCGCAACCGTTGCATAAATGCATTAGTGTGCATGTGTGTGTGTGTGTATTATATGTTTGAGTAGGTTTATGTGTTAACGTGTGTGTGTGTGTGTAATACCAAATGTTACACGTATGTGTGTGCTGAAGCTGGCTTTCACTACAAATTACGTTATTTACATTTTAAGCCAAAAGAATTTCAGCAGCGAGCCAAAAAAATAAAAGAAAAAGTTCTTGAACAAAAATATATTTTTATATACGCGCTTTTATTTTTTTTTTTTTTTTTGGCAAATTTTTGCTGTTGATGTCAATAAACTATGAGAGAGTTTACCTGCTGTGTTTGCGGTTAACAGATCCTTATTTACAAGTTCCCGCTCCCCCCCAAGTCAACACAATCAAACTAATGAAGTTGCAGCCACATGCATTTTTGAAGGGAGCCAAAGAGTGAAAGGTGTGTGGGGAATTCCGTAGAATTAAAACATTTTATGGCATTTTCGGTAAATTTTTCTCACCTGTCGCTGACAGGCGCGCTGATGGCGTCAAATGAAATATTTTTGTAGCTGCAATTCACAGTGATTTTCCACTAAATCTGTATAGAATTTTAAATAGTAAAATTTGACTGGACGTTGACAGGATTTGGAGAGGGATTTTGGGGAAATTGTCGGAACAGCGGATGTGAAATATGTTGTATTGTGGCATAAATTGAGGCAGCCATTTGTTCAGAAAGATAGTTTTGCGGCTTTTCAAAAAATGTTCAATTAAAAAAAATTCAACGTTTTGAAGCGATTTTCAATTTAGATAACTATAAGAAACTTTAAGGGTTTAAGGTATAATTTATATATAATTTATATTTATGTTGATACGGATTGTACAGCTCATAATTAAACTAAAAATTGTTTAGTTATAATTTCTATCAATTTCATAAATGTTTTATTAGTAAACGAAAGTTTTTTTTAGAGAGTCTTTAATGCATGGCAATATTTTTTTATTTAGCACAGAAATAAAATTTTTTAACAGCCTGAGCTTAGAATTTAAAATTGAGCCTGGCCTCAATAAATTTTCATTTTTGCCGTGTGCGTGGCATAAATCAAAAAATGGCGATGCAAATGTAACACAAATATGCCAAACATTTAGCTGGAATATGCTATGGCTGTGTGTGCAGCGTGAATTCTGTTTGGTTTTGGCTATGTTTGTTAAGCAACCCAACCGTCCCAAAACCCCTCTCAACCCATAATAAAAACTAAAGCAACCCCCTGTCAATAAAAAAAATAATATATAGAGAAAGAGAAAGGCAACCAAAAAATGGCAACCCAAGTTTTGAGCTGTGAAAATTTTACATTTGTTTGGCGAACCAAATGGGCAAAAGGTGTGCAGTTTTCTAATCGCCGGCAACCCTAAAAAACTCTGGGGTTGTTGCTTGTGTTTCATTGCCAGTCGTTTCCCTTACGCATTTATAAGTATATATTTTTATCCTGGGTTCAGTTCGCCGGCTGTTGGTTTATTAAATTTTCTCGCTGTAATGAAATTTTCGCGTGCCAAATTGGTTTAGGCTTACTTTGGCCAGGGTTGCGGCTTCAGGGTTGTTCTACGCATCATCATCATTATCATCAACAACATCGTCATAAACTTGCCTCAATGTATAAATTTCCTCTTTCCTTTTTTTTATATACCTTTTTTTTGTGAGATTTTTATCTTTTGGCTTTGCGGCCATTGGCTGTTTGCCAGGCTTGCCGCTTGCCGCTTGCACCCTTAAAAATGTTGCCCATTTCCGCAACATTTATAAAAATGTTTGGATTGTTGGCAGCATGTTGCGGCAACATGTTGCGGCAGCACATGTTTACTTGCAGTTGAGATTTTTTTTTTTGTAGTAGTAGTTTGGGAAATTTAATTCACTTAAAATGCATTTTAGTACATAAATTCACACGTTTTTTTCTTTATTTTTTTTAGCAGGTGACAAAGTCTTCCATTTGGTAAGCTGCTAAAAATTGCAGCTCAGGAGACACATAAATTGTCAGCAAGGATAATATGCACACACATGTCAACCCCCTCAGCACTCCTACAACTACACCAGTCAACTTTAGTAATTATTTCAAGGCTCCCCTCAAGCTCTCAGGGTAAAGGTTTTCTTTAGAGGCGTTGGGCGTGGCTGTCACAGCTGCCAGTTTACTGTGTTAAGTTTGTGTTGTTTGTGAAGGGGCGTTGAGGGGCTTGAGGGGTAGACGACTTCTGTAAATTTAATAATAGACAAAACTTTGGCTTTTTTAACACTAAATTGACTGCACGTGCTGAGAGAACTCTTCTTACCTTCCAACCTGTCTCTTTTTCCTCTTCTCAGCTTATTTTATAATATCTTTTAGCTTTGTTGTCAAGGCTTTGTTGACACATTTTCATGCTCAGGTTTTTTGTCGCAATTTGTTGCTGTCTGCTTTCTTAATATTTTTAAAGTTTGGCAACTTCCAGTTTGGCCTGGCTAAGTGAATTAGTGCAGCTGGCTAAAACTAAAACTAAAAGTTTTCTTAAATTGTTTTGAAATGGCTCAGAGCAATGCCAAATTGCACTTCTCCTAGACACACACATACTTTCTTTGATATTTATTTAAACTTCGACACATCAATTAGCTAAATTCACAATTGTGCAAAATGCATAAGAAATACAGAAAGTATATAAGAACGGTGTCAACCCTTTTTTATAGTTCTATAAAAACACCCCAATGTGGTAGAGTATTAAAATGTTATTGTTTCTAATTAAGTAGAGCGAATTTTAATGTAATTAAAACCCAGCACTTAAATTGGGATTATATTTCAGGCTCGTTTGAATTATGTTGAAGAATTAAACTCTATTACTTATTAATGATTACTTAAAGTGGTTTAGAGATTAACAAAATAAATTTACACATTTGAGGACAAAATTATAATTGGAGTGTTCACTTGATCCTAGAAGCCTGGCAGCCTGGTAAGTTTCCCATACCAAAACAGGGAAATTATTAAATTAATAGATGAGGATAAAGAGATAATAAAAATCTAACATAATCAGAATTTACTGTATTTAAATTATCACTTTAAAAAAATAAATTTAAACAATCAATTATCTTTAAAAAATATGACAATTAAGGACATGTCTTAAATTGATTAAATTAAGGCATTTGTAAAATGCAAATTGTAATAGGCAAATATGTAAAATGCAATTATATTTAGGTATAAATTGGTTTATGGATAAATGTGCATTAAAATTAAGCTTTAACTTGTCTCTAAATATTTTACAAATATTGTTAAACTTAATAATTTGATACTTTTAATTCATCTGGAATAATATTCAATTAACTTATTTTATTTCAAACAAAAACAGAGCAAATTTAATTTTATATCAAATGTAAAATACAGTTACAAACTAAATTATAAATACTACACAACATTTGTATCAGCGATAAGCAATCTGATGCCTAATTACAATAATAGCAAACACAAAGAAACTAATAATAGTAATAATATCATAAAGACAAACTCAATTAACAGGCATGTTGAATAAAACTAAAATCATTTGTAATTTGAGCACGTGCTCGCGAATGCGTCACATTGAGTAGGTTGACTGAATTACGAGTATCTTACAGATACAAAGATACACAAAGAGCTCGGCATAAAAGTTATACAAAAAGCTATTAACTCCTTCTCCTACACACAGTTTCCTTTTTAGTTATGTGCAGGTTTTATGCTTGAGTTTAGAAGTAAATTTATGCCTTGATTTAATTAAAATTAATTTCATATGCGACACACACACACACACACAAAGTGCGGAAAATCCTGCTGATTATGTTTCTAATTCAACGATAAAGTCATATAAGTAAATGATTATAAATTGTGCATATATGCAAATTGAATGCTTGTCGTATGACGAAAGTTTTGTTCAACAATTTGCATTTGAATAAGGCAATAAAACTATAGAAAGTAATTTAATTTACTCAAACCAGAAAATGTATTACATATACTTCTGACAATGCAATTGTCTAATTGTTCTTTGTGGTCACAATTTGTGTATTTCCATTTAAAGGCCAAACATTTGTAAATTCAATTAAAATGAAAGTTGAACAGGCTATTTTAAAATGAAATTTGCAACTATATTTTTGTAATATTTTAAAATGCGATTATTTCACATTTTACTGTTAATTTGTAATATAATTTATTTCTCATGTGAATAAGCAGTTTTTCCAAATACAAATTTAATTTTAACCAAACTACGCTGAGCTGTCAAATATAGTTAAACAATTTTATTTTATGTTATTTTTTGGCTATTTTTTTAAGCACGTTAAAAATATAAATACAAGAAATTGTGCCTCGTTTTTCTGTCATTTATATTCAATACTCATTTTAATTTTTTGCTGTATTGCATGAGGTATTTTATTAAAATAAAAAAATATCCGCACTTAAAAGCCGTTGGCCTTTATTGCGTGAAAATTTATATACGATATGTGTATTTCGGTTCCCGTAGTTTGGTAGTAAATTGTTAAGTGTGCTGAATGCAATTGAAATGAGGAATCAACAGCAGCAAGCTGTAAATCCCTTTGCTATAACTTCTGAATACCCTATAATGTTTAATAATATATTAAAGTGCGTATATTCAATTTGTGTATGCAGCTTAAATTATATTAAACTTATTTATATGCTTTACAAATTTTAAATAATATTTTAAAATTATTGTAAAACTGTAATTAATAAAAGCTTCAACAGCTCATTACAGCTTTAAGAAAGATTAATTGGGTTTATGGAATTTTAATAATTACTTTTAATTATTATTTTTTATATTTAATAGTAAATGGATTTTAATTTAAATATTGATTATTTTGCACATTTGTTGAAGAATTAATTGAAAATATTTTTTGGCTAGATTTTATTAACATTTTTTATCACTTTTTCATTTTCAGAAGCGGCTTAAATCGAATTTAATTTGTAAGTTCGTCATTAATTAATAAAGATAAATTTTTTCTTGAGCCCCAAAATTGATGTAGAACATTTTTAATTATGCCAAATTATTTTAAGTTTTTTCTTCAACAGAAGCTTTATTATAGGGTATTTAAATCGCCACCCATTCACAGCTATAAAATTGCATTTATATTTTTTTTGTTCTTTTCTTGCCGCCTTGTTGTGATTGTTGTTGTTGTTGCCATTGTATGGTCATTTCATTGGATTACCGAAAACGGGGTGTGGGGAATGTTGCGGGGTTGCATATGTAAGGCCCGGGCTTACATTATATTTCGTACTGTAATTCTTAAAAAACATGGCCGCAAAAATTGTATTTAACTTGAATGGCGACTACCAAGCGCCAGTTTAAGCCGATTTTTAAATTGGCGCGAAAAGAAAAATTAAAAAAAAATGTGCTTGTTGTTGTTGTTGTTGTGCGTGCTCAGTAACAACAACAAAGTAAATTTGCATATTGGAGCATTGAACTCGAACTCGTAACTGGTAACTGGTAACTGGTAACTGGGTAGCTCACTTGGTAATCGTAATCGCTGTGGTTGAGGTTGAAGTTTGAGGTTTTGGGTGGCGTATTCACGTTTCAAATGACGTTCACTTCAATTGAATTGAAACGGAACAGGGCCTGGTCTCTGTGTCTCTCTCTTTCCCTATACAGACCTGGGTCTGACTTGGCCCCGTTTTGTTTGTCCAGCTGATGGACAAGTGTCATGGACGACTGAAGGGCTTGGCTTTGACTGCTGACGGTGTTGGGTGCGACGCACTAAATTTGATTAATTCAAAGTGCATGCATACATAAATGTAATACGAGACACGCACAACATTCAATTCGTAGTAACTAAAGTCTCTTTAAAGCTTTGAAATGGGAACTTGGCCAAGTTTTTGGTCTGGACTGAGGCTAATGAAAAACTCAAGCTGCGAACAACCGACCAAATCAGAAGTTATCGCAACGGGAGATGAATTGATTTTAAATCAATATTGACAGATGACATTGGGAACGACGACGACGACGTTGTCGGCAAATGGTTCACAGTGAACAGGGAATTGAGGGACCAGGCATAGTATAGTATATAGGAGGAGAAGGAGAAGTTGGTAAAAGCGAAATGCAACAGTGCGCAAAAATTTGCAACATGTCGCGAATGTTAAAGCAAACTAAACGCAACGTAATGAAAACTGTGTGGGCAGCAAAATTCTCTAGCTCTATCGCTATTTCCATCTCAATCTCTATCTCTATTTCTCCTTCTCTCAGCCAAGTGTAGAGGCTGCGGCTTCAAAACTGTCAAGAGAAAAATTAGAGCGGGTGACAAGCTAAAGCTAAATTGTCAACAGAGAAGCATTTAGAAGATAGATTTAGTTAGTTGACAGTTAGAAAACAGAAATAGAAATCCAAATGAAAAGTTGTGAGAAAAGTGGGAGAGAGATAGAGAGTGAGAAACTCAAGCCAACATATATGAGAATGTTGTATTTGGGAATCATGTGGAAATGACATATTGTATTAGGTTTTTCAAAATTGCACAGACCACACAGTTAGAGAGACATTTGTATGTCTAAAATGAAATATTTTTATTGAATTTTCTTGTTTCTAATATTGATTGATGGTGAAGCTTCATTTACAGTTATCTAAAACATTTAAGACATTTTTAGAAAGCTGCTTGTTAGCACCGATTGAAATGTATATTTAGAAAATGTCAGATTTTGTGTTAAACTATTACTTGAATTTGTTTGATTTTATTTTATAAATGCTTTGCGACTTGGTTTACTTGACTTTAAAGCAATTCTCTATTTCTTAAAGATTTCTTTTTGATATTCTTAGATAATTGCAATGGAACCACTTGGTTTTCTTTCGAGGATTCAAACAGTCTTTATTAGTTAAAAAATTATTTAACTGAAGTACATTTTTAACAGTTTCTTTTTCTCATTATATTCTCAATAAAACTGTGACGGGAGAAAGGAGTTAAGGCTTAAAATTTCAATTAAATAAATCTTTATGAATCTCTCTCTACATCTGTATCTCAACATGTTCATTTTTATATATTTATTTATTTAAAAACAAAGCAATGCTCTTGCCTGCATTACTTAAAGGTCCAGTGAGGATAAGAAAATGTTAAACTTTTTATTTGGGTATTTATCATTAAAAATAAAGGGGAATGTTAATAGTAGAGTTACCATACATATTCGGCAATGAATAGAGGGTTGTTTAATCTGTTTTGATTTTAACAATAACTGAAGTTACAGTCAACTGAAGCTGCGATACATATCTAACTCTCTAATACAATTAACGATTTCAATTAAATGAAATGCAGTAGGCCAGAATTGAAATGCAGAAGTAGCAGCCACAGATAGTTACTATTCCAACTACTATAACAACCCCAAATGTTTATCCTGGCATATTCTGACATTCGCATTCAGTTTTCTGCACATTCACATTCCAAACACAAGCCCGCATAAATTGAATAATTGTGACTACCTAAGCAGGACAACTTCATTTGTGATGACAAAACAGAACAGGATACGAAAAAAGGACAGCAAAATACAAAATAGAAAACAACAATTGCGAGTTAATAAATGTCAAAAGTGACATCTCTGTCTGTCTCTCCTCTCTCTGGGTTTGCCTTAATTGAATCGACTTTCTAGTCTTATCTAGATGTGACTCAATCATTCTCATACTATTCTCTTTCTAAATCTGCTTTCTATATTGCCTTCCTTTTGCGTTTTAATGAGCCTTTCAACTGTCAACAGTAGATTAAAACTAACAATGTTGAAGACTCCTTGGGCTAAGTCCTGGCAAGGCGGCTGCTGTCTGTTTTCCCTCTTCTGTCTTATCCTGATCCTGTCGTTGTGGTTTTTGGGTGATGAACACGTTCCGATAACACAGCAACAGTTATCGTTATGGGTTTATCAACTTTCTACTTTTTTTTATGGGTCGAAAGTGTTAATTGGCCAAAAACTGTGCCAAGGTTCTTTCATTTTCATCTTCTTTGTCTTTGTCTTGGAGCTCTGTGGCAATTGCATAATGCATTATCATTAGCAAACTAAGTGAAATTTCTTGCATAATTTGAAATTACTTGCACCTTTTTTTTTTGTTATATTTTGTTGCCATTTTCTCAGCACCTGCAGCTCAGCTCAACACGAATTCAGTTAACAATTTTCATGGCTTTTCACAGCCATGCCAAGTTTCCTTTCAACAATTTGCCGCAAGTTTTTTTTTTCTATTTTTCCTACGCTTTTGGTGTTGTCTTAAGCAAACGAACAAAATGCCGTGAGAGTATCTCAGCAATTTACAAAAAAATTGTATTTGCCAGATAGACGTAAGCACTTCAGCTTAAGAGACTTTTGCTTTTTTTTATATTTTTTATTTTTTTTTTTGGATTTTGCTTCTTTTTACTGTTGTGTCTTTTGGTTAACGCCTTCTTCCTGACCTGACTTTTGCACAAAACTATAATGAACTTCAGTTGTTGCAATTGTTGTTGCAGTTGCTGTCAGTGTTGTCATCGCTTCCGTGTGACCCGCTCACTATCTCGCCCTTTGGGGCATGTTGTCATCTCACTGGCATGGCATAATCACAATAGACAACGCCTGGCAGGCAATCTCTGTAAATCAGTTGTGGCACAAACACTTGATTGCAACGTTGCAACGGTCTCAGCTCTTAGCTATCATTCAGCCCTCATTCAGTGGTTAGTTATGACCACAATAGATTGCGGCCAAATCCTTACAAACAGTTGGCAATCAGGCCAACAAAGTCAAGGAGTGTGTTTGTCCTTTGCAATCACTCTTCACTACACAATTCCAAAAACGCGCATATAATATAAATTGCATTAAATTAAGAAGATGCATTGCAATGCATTTAAAAGTTCTTTCCACACATTTACAGCTTACATACAAATGCATTTTTCATTCGCTTCCCTTAGCTCAATATTTTCACAAGTTGTATACTCTGTGTTAAATATTTCGTGTAGTGAAGGATATTATACAAAATGAGGAAAGGTTGGAGAATATGGAACTAATAGAGACAGATTCTCAGTTTTCCCAGTGAAATATATCTTTGATAGCTTTTATTTTTTGGTAATTGAATTAAACTAATTTATTAAAAATCTCAGGCGTATGAAATGACAATTAACAGGCAAGATTATTTACTCAAAATATGGCTATCTTTACTTGAGTGGATACCTCTATTTTTTATTTATTTTATTTATTTAACACATTCAAAAAATGATTATTCATCGAAAAAAAATTATTCATCATTTAAAAAAATTAAAGGAAAAAATATTAATAATTAAATACTACCTGAAGTAAAAAAATAAGAAAATATTTACAAAGCAAATTTTAAAATAAAATTCACTAAAATTTCACGTCAACAGAAAATGAAGACATATTTCCACAGGGTATCTCCAAAACGACTTAAAAAAAAACAATATTATTCGAATTTATTTTTGTGTTGTCCAGCCATGAAAAATTGGTACGCTGACAGCTCTGAAGAAGGGGAGGTAGAGTGTACTGTATAAAGTTAGATAGTTACATTAATAAAATACCCGGGACTAATTTGTGTCATGTACCGATAAAATGACTTTGCTCATATTTAATATTGAAAAAACAGGCAACTAACAAGTAGTACGATTATTCATTTTATTTTTTAAATGTTGTCCATAGTTTAATACAAATTCATTTTTCTATTTTACCTTTAATCAATACACGAAAATTGCATGTAAATAAATTTTTTTATTTTTATTGCCTCGGCAGCCATTGAATGCTTTCAATTTAATTAACTTTTTTTTGCAGTAATATTTGCTTACAGCTATATTTTTTTTGGTAAAACAAATTTTATGTTTTTGTAAATACATTTTTGGGGCAGGCGTTGCTAAACTTATTTGGTCACATCATCATTTTTCAATGTGGCAATCAATCAACTTTTTTTTTATATATATATTTTTAATGGGAATTTTTAGCTCAGAGGAAAATTGAGCTCGTTGGAGTATCTCAAAATCAAAAATATATTTATACTTTTATATTTACTATTAATCTGTAATTTAATCTTTAATAAATACTACAATTATTACTTTCACCCAATAAAAACTTTAGTGAGTTTCAAAGCTCATTTTGTGTTGTTATGCTTGTAAATAAATTCGAAAAGCTATTTACAGTGTGAATAAACTGGTAAAAAAAAGTCAAAAATTTATTAGCACTTAAAGATTTTAATGGCCTTGTTGAGAAAGATTTAAAGCCATTGATTTCAGCTGATTTAATGGTATAACTTTATTATGTGAGTAAGTATGCAATTAGTTAATGTTTTATTCACTAAATAGTTGCTCATAATAATTATTTCTAATTAACTTATGACCTAGTCAACCCCTTAAGCATTATTCTATACATTAAGTCAAATAAAAAACAGCTGCCAAAGTCGTAAACTTCAACTGAACCCCCAAAATGTATCTTTAATCTTACAGATGCATATCAAATGTCATTCGTCATTTGCATTCGCTACGGTTTTATCACTGAAGCGTTGATAATGTTGATGCGACTGTCTCTGTATCTACAAACCTAATTAAAGCTGGCAATATACGTTATAAAAGATCAAGTCAAGCGTATGTTTTATAGTATTAAAAGTAGAGTTAGGGGCTGTCTGACCATAGATACGAGCTCTACAAAAACCTAGGACACACATATCCTGCTCAAAGGGCATTAGCATATGTTCAACTGAGTTGGCACGCGATTTGTGAGTCAAGCTGAATGAGCTGGTTCCATTTTGGTTGTTTGTGCAAAGTATTTAGTGCAACAATTGAGCCGGAAATATATACAAAAAAAAAAAAAGAAAAAGAAAAATATATATCTGCAAAGTACAAGGGAAAAAGGCAAAATTGCCTCAAGCTGAAGATCCGCCCCGTTCCGTTACCGGGGCTTTAATTTTATGGAAGAGCGAAAAAACAAAAACAAAACAAAAACAAGAAATGAAAACCAAAAAACCGAAAACTGAAAACTTCAAAAAACGCGGCGATTGTAATAAATTTGAATCAAGTGCCGTGGCCGTGCTTTGCATTAGCATTTCAAGTTCGCAAGTTCGAGAGTTTGAGGCCAATTAAAATTGGATTCAAATGCGTATTTGATTTGCGCGGAGGGTTTTTTGTTTTTTGTCGGGTCTCCAGGGGATTGAGAGTCAATTAAAAATGCTTGACAGTTGGGCTAACTAAGAGATGTCCTGGCAGCGAATAATTGCCAGGACACGAAAAGCTCGCGCTTTAAAAAGGGTTAACAACAGCAAATAAATAAATTTTGTTCGCAGAACTTTTAGCTATTTCGGCATTGGTGAGGATTGGGGAATTGCGGGCAACTGAAAACTGACCGTGCCAAAAGTTTTTCCCTTTAAGCTGGCCATAATTAAAATTTTGTGCCGCGTTGTAAGGCCTTAGGCCAGATTATAGACCAGAAAATCTTGCTCAAATTGTTGCTGTTCAAGAAAAATTCCTCTTTATTCGATTTTGGCTTTGTTGATGGCTCTACATTGATTGATGGGCAGAAACAAGAGAGCCACCAAAAGTTTTGAATAATGGCCAGCGAAAATTTAAGTATATTTTTCTTGGTTATAAAATTCGCGACGCTTAAAGATTATTTTATATTTGAGCATCTGTCCGATGCTAATCGAATTTATACGGCTGCATTCAATGCTTTTTTTTATTCGTTTTTCTGCTAACAACATTTTTTAACGATTTCTTTTTTCTTTTTCGTATTACGCCTTTTAGGTTAACTCGCTTTATCTACGACTATATATATTTTTTTTCTGGCAAATTTAATTTCAATAAAATTCGCATTAATTTCATTTAATTGTTGTAGTTGTTGTGTTTTTTTCTGTTTTTCCCACTGGTTTTTCCACCTGTCACACAGAGTTTATCCATTCGGTCGTCTGTCTCTTTTATTTGGTCGCCTCGTCCATTTCAATTAACTCTCAAGGATTATTTTATTATGTCAATCAATTTCCGGAACTAAAAAGGTGGCAATAAATGCTAACAGCAACGCCAAGCGTTGAAGAACGTTTCCTATTCCATTTTATTTTCCCATTACTTTTATAGAGTATTCGTGTCTTCTAGTTTTTTTTTTATTTTATTTTATTTTTTTTGGGTGCACCTTTTTATTAGCGTAGTTTTAGTTGTTGCCTGCAGCTAAAATGGGTTTTAATTAAATGTGAAACTTTTTGTTGAAAGCAATTTTATGGTTTGATATGCTAAGTATTCTAATGAAGCCACAAGCAATTAAAAAAATCTGATTAGATTATGTGTATTTTTTATTTTTTATTAGGAAATTCACAAATGCGCAGCAATAACATAAGCAGCTGTTTGAGTTGTGTAAATAATTATGATTAAATTAATTAACGAAGAAGACGATGTACTGTGCATTGTTTTCTTACTTTAAACTCTCATAATTTCGATAAAATTAAATCGATTTTGTTTTTTGGTTATAATTTCTCGTCGTTTTTAGCTGACATTTATTGCTGAAAATCAAATTGTTTTCATTTTATTTTTTTAACCTAAAAAGAAGCTTGATTTCGGCTGAAATTATTATTTTCATAATTTGAAAGCCAAATTTTTTTTGTAGTCAAAATATAACCAAAAAATTAAAAAAATTTTTGAAATTTGTTTTGCCAATATTTATGTTTTAAAATTGGACTATCAATCGATATTGGACAGTAAAATAGGTATACAATGCTATATAATTAAAATATAAGTAATATTGGCTTGTAAAGACAACTTTCATTATACATTTTTAACTATAAACTTAATTTTTCTATAACTTTCTCAAAACTTAACAGATTTTCATATTTATTTCCTTAAAATGTTTTCATTTACATTTTTTGGTGTGCTTTTTTATAACAAAAATAAACTATCTCACCATAAGTTTTTTGTTAGTTTTTAATACATATTTTAATCTCTGACAAATATTAAAATTGCCATTGAATTGCACTTCCTTTGAGGTGTCTGTGTTTTATAGCTGTAAATATGACTAGTCTTAAATTTGATGTTGACAACAATTTTACTTTACTTTCAGGACAAAAGAGTAAACTAATTCTTTCAAGTTTCTGCCTTGTTTACATATTCAATTCAAAATTTCCATTCAATTGGACACTTACAAGTTCAAGCCAGCAATTTCTAGTTTTTCTTTATAATTGCCAGTTACGGCAATACAAATTTCCTGTGGCAATTTTCATAGAGAGAATTTTTTTGCCCCACTCCATAGGAAAAAACACAGTAAATAACAAGAACAACAAGAAAATGAAACAAATGTCTGGCAGGCGGCAATAAAATCAAAAATTGCCATGAATCATTGAACACATTGAAAACACTCGACCAATTATAATAGTTGGTTTTCTATGGGGGGTTCTTGGGAGTGGGCGTATGCTACAATAAGAACTTGTATATATTGTTGTGTGTAATTTTGATCTATGGCCTGACCATATGTGGGTTTAGTAGGAATAGAAAAGAACAGAATTGTTACAACGACAATAAATGAATGGAGAGCCAATTAAAGATAACAAGAGGGCAAACTTAAAGTCGCATCAAACAAACAAATGCATTAGCATAACCCAACAAAAAACCGACAACGACGCCCACATATCAGGGTAAGGAACCCAAAGAAGGTTCTATACTATTAAAAAAAAAGCCGCCTAACTGGAAATAAATGTTGTATAAAGAACAAACAATTGTTGACTGCAATCAATCAGCAGAGTTAAACGTTTCCGAGACCGAGACTAGTACTAGTACTAGGCGAAACAACTTGCCAGTCCACAGTTCCCAGTCCAAGGCCCAGTTCTAGGTTCGAGGCAGGAAGGAAGTGCTCTGGGCCCCGAGCTTAACTCTGGCCTGGCCATAACTTGAAGACATGAAACGGACCGAGCCGAGGGGGGTGCAGAGAAAAAACGTAGCGAACGGGACAAGAAAAGGCATTTGAAATGAAGTGCATGTTGTGTGGCCATTGTATGCTATATAAAAAGTCGGAAGATGGGCTATATAGGGGGATTGGGAGTAGCATACTAAGCCGACAAGACTGACTGCATTGAAGCCAAGGGCATAGAGTCAGGGGAATGTTTAGGGAAAAATGCTATAGGGAATGCTTTGCAGGAAGCTCGAGTTGTAGCTTGGCATTGAAAAATCATTGCGTAGGGGGCGGTTGAAAGGGATAAAGGGAGGGACGGGGGCGAAACAAACAAAGCGGCAATAAATGCAAAAATGCCAACTGCATAAATATGATGCCTGGTAGGGTAAAAGAGACAGGGTTGCCAGGCTTACGTTGACGTGGCGAAAGGCTTTACAGCTTTAATCGAGCGTATCAGTATTTGCAGCCTGCAACTCCACTGAGCCTCTGAGCCGCCTGCACCTGATAACACAATGCACAATCCAGGCAGAAGGATTTCAGTTGGAAAATTTTTAACGCTCTTGCCGGTTTTATATTATTTTTTTTATTTTTACCAAGGTTTTTTGCTGGTTTCAGAGACTTTTAAAATGCTTGTTTTTATTAAACTATATGTTAAGAAGTTTTAAATATAATTCCAACAGTATATTGAAGCTTTCAAGGCAATTATTCGAAGCAAATTCATTTTGATTAATTTTTTAGCTTGGTTCGGAAATTGTTAAAAAGCTTGTTCTTGTTTTTATTTAAATATATGTTAAGAAGCTTTAAATATAATTTCAGCTTAAAAAATATATATACCTCGAAATATTTATGACATTTGTCTATTAAACCTTTTCACGGCCAGATTTTCCAAACAAATTCATTTTAAAAACCATAATAAAAGTGTATTTTCTCATAAATATATATTTGGAATTATTTAAGCTTGAATGAAAAATATATATAGTATCTAAAATATATAAAATAAGCTCAATATTGACTTTAAATACATTTACTATTTTTAAACTTGAATAAAAAATTTGTATTTTTAACATAAATATATAAAATAAGCTGAATATTGTCTTAACACCATTTGCTTTATTTTAACATTTTTTAAGCATCTTAAAATTTACAAAAAAAATTTACACAACCTATCAATTGCAGTTCATAAATTCTTTGGGATTTAAATTAAAAAATCCTGTCCATAATCTTTTACTTTGTTGCATAGAATTTATCTTTTTTTTTTAAATTGTCAAATGTCTAAGCAAAAACGTTCGACTTTCAAACTAATTGTGAGAATGCATAAATATTGAACAGCTTAGAGAGGAGACTTCAGAGACTTGGCAAGGGATTCATGACAGGCATTTTGAGAGATAAATAGAGATCAGCTGATAAAAGATAATCTCGGAATGTTTATGCAAGTCTCTAACAACAACAATAGGAACTACAACAATGCTGCTGTTCATGACAATGACAAGAGCAAAAAGGTAAAATAAAAAAACAAACAAACAAACAAATAAAAAAAAAAAGAAAAAACTGGAGACAAGAAAAAAAGTAAACTATTGTAGAGAACTGCAGAGAACTGACTATTTGAGTCAGCCTTTCAGTTTTCTTGTTCATATAGTATTGTCTGGGATTCCTTTATTTTTTTTTTGCCTCTTTCTTATTGCCGAGTGCTTCATTTGAATTTATGAATAGTATTAGTGAGTGTTTTGTACTATGAATCTGTAGTTTTTGTGCGTTGTTATTCATGGGCCTCTGTTGCCACTTCAGAAAAGTCTATATGTCTCTCCGTTTAAGTAAAAGGAGTTTTAGTTCTAGATTTCAAGTAGCTGATTGTGCATTGAAATTGGAATGAAGTGGATGGGCTTTTCAAGGGAACCCGGATACCAAAAAAAAAAAGAAAAAAATACTTATACCCAAGTTTGTACTATAAACAGCTCGTTAAACGTTCGGGCAAATTGCTGGCACACGCAAGCACGCCCTAAAAAACTGGTTAAAATACAACTGGTTACCACAATTCCACAGATACATCAAGATGCAACAACCACAACAAAAACAACCACAGCAGCAACGATGACGACAACGTTGACGATGATGATGATGATGCTAATGTTATGTGGCATGCAAGACAAAAGATGCTGTTGCTGTCTGCTGTTGCTGCTGTTGCCTGCCACGCCCCCTAATGACCCGGCCATAAAAAGCTCATCAACGTCGCTTGCGTCGCAGCTGGCGCAACAGCAAAAAAAACAAAAATAAAATAAAATAAAAAAATTTGATAAAAATTGCATTCAAGGTAAAATACACTTCCCCTTGCAGCCCCTTTGCGTAACCACAAGCAAAACACACACACCGCACAAAACAATTTGAAAGAGGCAACGATTATTTAAAATGCAGCCAGGCAACAAATGATAATGCAACAAAAGCAACATCAGCCGCAGCAACAACAGCAACAACAGCAACAACAGCAACAAACGACCAACAAATTGCCCTAAGATATACAGCAAAAGCCACGAAGCCAAATTTCATAAAATTGCATAGATATTTTATATAAAGAAAATATATATATATATGTTAGTATAAGGAAAAATGCAACGCACAACAATTGTTGGAATGTTGTTTGTTGTCTCGGTTTGGTGTTGTCCTGCAACGTTTTCCGGCAACAGCCATAAGTAAAATTTGTATATCCTAGAAATGTAGAAACTACAGCTGAGGTAGTTTCATTTTTACAAGCATTGACTTTAAATTTTAATTTTAAATATAAATCATTTTAATTAGAAGCAGTAAATTATGTTTTCTATTCTGTTTTCTGATAATAATCTGAATATTTCGATAAATTAACCGATACAATATTTAGTAAAATTGAATGAAGAAATTTAATTTTATTAATGTCTATAATAATTTTTATATTTACAGTATGTTTTAAAAGAATTTTTTTTGGTTTCATCTACTGGACAAAGTGGCATTTGATCATTAAAATTTATATTGAAATTAAAATTAAGCAAACAAATATGAATATTACATTAAAAATATTATTCTCTTTATGTAATATCTGCTTTTATTGTGACTCAAATTTCTGCTGCATGGTATTTTTCATACTATCCAGAATAATATAATATAAATTAATATAAATTCAATATAATCTGTTTTAGGTTTTTTGGGACTACTTGGGTTTTCTTGGATATTATATGGCCTTTTCTTCTGCTCTAGGATATTTAATGGTCTTCAAGGTCTTCCAGCCTTTTCTTTTGACTTCTAGAAATATCTTTCTTTAAGCTCTGTAGGGGTTTTTGCTTTTTGCTATATTATAGTTTATCTCTAAATAGTTTAAGTTTTAGCTTGGACAGTTCAAAAGCTGTCGCCACCTTAAACACTGCCACAGGGTATTTTATAGTCTATGCCTGCGCAATTACCCAACACAGTTGTCTTCAAGCTCTGTATATAATTGAAATTATTGTCACTGGCTGCTTTTTTTGTTGTTATTTTTCATTTTATCTGGCTGTCTGACTATTATTTTTAGCTGTAATCGCAATGAGGCATTTATCGCTTATCGTTTATGGCTGTATATATTTTTTTGTGGTCCAACGCCTCTCAATGTGCTGAATGTCCTGTGAGAATGGCGACTTTTTGCAGCAGCTGTTGCTGTTGTCGGACTCGTAAATCAAAAAATATCCTGCCAATGGTTGCATGTTGAGCAGCCACAAAACAAAACAAAAAAAAAATTCAGAAAATAAAAACATATTCAACTAATTAGAGTCATAAATCTGAGCAGCCGTAAATAGCTAAAAGTCAGGCTCATATAATTCAAGAAGAAACTAAATTATAAAGGCAGCACAATATAATTCAATAATAAAAGCCTTTCTCGGCTTGAATAGGTCAAATCAAAGCGCGAAATTTTCACTTTGCAGTGTCAATACAAAAGGCTTGTCCATGTACAAGGGCGTAGTCAAGTTTCCACACATGGAGAGGGGGTCTGAGGGTTAACAAAATAAAAATCTATATCTAGCTTGCGTTCTCTAGCAATTTTTTTCACTTTCCCAATACAGAGATTTTTTGTTGGGAGAGGATCCCCCTCTTGACTACGCCCTTGTTCACATTTTTGTGGGTCAACCATCAACTGAAGAACTGACAGGCTAGACTTTTATGACTCTCGCCTGGGATCAAGAGGGGGGTTTATCGTTATGGTCGAGCGACACGACATGACTGCGGACCGAGACTGCAAGCTGAGGAGAAGGGGCGGCAAGTGGCAGGAGGACCTGGGAGGGTCTAGCTGAAACTCATGTGCAACATTTGCATGTTGACTTGGCAATGGGCACACAGACAATGCATACACAAAGTGCAAACCAACTGCATTGAAAGTCATGGCCTGACTGCAATTGGTTTCTTTTTTTTTTTGTTTTTTTTTTTGGCTTTTTTTTTCTATTTTGAACAAATTTTATTTGGTTTTGTGATTTGCTTTATAACGTGTATGTGTACATTTAAATTTTGAAAGTCTTTTGAAAGGCCACTTGGCACTGCAATGTGAAATGTGAATGCGCTTTGGTCAGCTGCACTTCTTTTTCTTTTTCATTTTCTTTTCTTTATTTATTTTTTATGTTTATTAATTTATTGTGCTTTATTGCTAAAGACATCATTAAAGTGAAAGTCAAGTTTGTTTCAGTTTTTCTTTGATTTTCTCATACAAAAGGTCTAACTTTTCGACTTTAATTAATAGCCAATCATTTGTCTTCTTGTTTATACTACATACATATATATACGAGAAGTATAGAAGTGTTTTTCTCTTTTTTGTTTGGGTTTTCTTTTTTATGTTTGTGTGCCCTTTTTATTGCGTGCATTTTTGAAGTGTAAGCGACTTTTATTAATGACTGTGACGTTACTTGTAATGGGGCTTGGGGTTAAATTAATATTTTTATTGTGCACACTGTGGTAATTTGTAATCAAGTTTGTTTCTTTTTTTTTCCTTTGTGGCGAGTTGAGAAGCTAAGCTAATATTTGATTCGGTTATTGTTAATGTTATGACTTGCATTAAATGAACTTTTTTTTGTATGCTTTGAATAATGATGGAGCGAAAGAAATATTTGTTGTTACAATTTGGGAAAATATGTTTTTTTCTGTTTGATATTATTGTCAAATTTTGAAGTGTACAATGTTATTTAACATTTGTTGTAATTAATAAATTAATTAATATAAAAATAATAGCCAATTAATTACAACATTTGTTAGTCTTGCTTATGGGATTAAAGTTTCTCACATTTAACTAATTTTTAACATTCTTAATCTATGTTATGTGACTAGCACTTCTGTTAAATTAACAGAAGCTGAGTATGTTAAAGTAAAACATATTTATGTTGGTAATATGAAACGCAATTAAAACTACTTTTACCAATGGATAAAAATGTATATATTTACATTTAATTGGGACTTACTTATATGCTTTAAATAAAATATGTATACAAAAAAGTTGCTACAGTTTTACCTGAAAAGCGGTAAGGTAAAGTGGCAGCAACTTTTTTCCAAAAAAATATTATATATCTGTATATAGTTTTGCCTGTCAGCCTGTCAGTTAAAAAGTCTGCAGCAATTTTTGTCTATCCACAGACAAAGCTGCTCTTCATTAATAAACGCTGCACCCCGGAAAAAAAAACGGTGCAAACAAATCCGCCAAAAAATATAAAAAGTTTCCATTCAAACCAAAATTCACTGCCATAAAAAATGTCAGAAAGCGTTTTTGGCCTAGCCAAAAAAAGCAAAGTTTAATTACGCTAAAAGACTGTTTGGTGTTTCAAGCCTGTCTGCACATCGATGATGCAGCTAAATACTAAAAAGGATATAGCCAAACAAAGAAGCCCACTTTTACAGTGGGAAGGTGGAGGCAGTTAGATAGTTTGGATGCGTTTCCACTAAACTTGGCCAGAACAAAAGCATTTAGGTTTTGAGTGTTTTTCATTAAAACCCCCCCCCAGATCAGCCTAGCCCAGAGAGATGTTAAAATGTTTAGCAAATACAAAAGGGCGACAGTTTAGAATTGAAAGGCAAAAAAAAAAAAGTGGTAAAGTGGAGCTGAATGGAATCCAATAAACTGCAGTCGAGAGTGTGCGTGTGTGTGTGTGATGGGGGCAGGGCAGTGTAGGTCGGTGTAGAGGAGCAGACCATTGGGAAAGTGGCCTCGAGCAGGTTCGCTAAGTGGTCAGGCGGGAATAGAACTGAACTCGAGACCAAAACCAAACAGCAAAAGCAGCGAGCGAGTGGCAGCCAGTGTTAACTTGGTCAAGTGTAGCGCCGGAATGTGAAAGCCATCGTTACAGTCAGCTATAGCTTTAGCTATTGCTATACTCATAGTCATAGTCATTCTCATAGCCATAGTCGTAGTCATGGCCAGCTTAGAATGCGTGTCAGACGTGTCTGTCAGTTCTGTCGAATAGTCCGTACACGATTCTCTATGGCAGCAGTTGGAATAGCCTTTTACGGTCAAGTCGACTCAAACGCTGTGTTTTCTAATTTCATTTACAGACACCTGAACTCAAAGTCTCTCTTTCTCTCTCTCTCTCTCTCTCTCTCTCTCTGTCTATATGCTGGGTGTACACCTACTGCTGGCAGCAACTGTTTGGGCTGGGCATTTTGTTATTGTTCTTCATTCTTGGCCCCATTTTAATTGCAAACTGTTTGGCTTGCACTTTGTATGCGTGCCTCGGACTTCATCTCTCTTTTCCACTTAGAAAATGCGTTTCTATTTTTATGCCACTCTGGTTTCACACTGTAATTCGTTTAGCCAACGCTAGGTGGCGCTGTTGTTTCAAAGCAGACAAAACGCCCGTCAGCCTCATAAAGTGGCTCCAGTTGGCATCGTCAAAGTACTCTGCACTTATTTCAAATAGCTAAAGGGTTGTATACGTAGAGCAAATGAAAATGTAACAGATAAAAAAAAATACCCTTTATAGTATCTAAATATGTATATATTCTGGCCTATCCGCCTCGTCTGGCTGAATGCGTCCGTTTCTACGGAAAATTCTCCTAAAAGAAATTCTACCGTTTCAGAACTTTTTACAAATATAATTTCGATTTTTGTAAAAATAAATATTCATTTTTTTTCATTTGAATCGATTTATAAGCCTTACAAAAATTTAAGTAAATAAATTCTACTCAAAAAAAATTTAAAGTTTTTTGATTTTTGTACAAGCAAATATAAATTTTTTTCATTTTATAAACACCAAAAATATTTAATTTAATTTTATTTTAGATTCTGAATACAGGGCATCTACTAGTCCTGCTTTATCAACTGAAATATTCTTAGATGTTATTGTATCTTTTTTTTATAATTGCGAGTGTGAACATTTTGTCTAGTGCCTTGCTTTTGTTGCTACCGCTTTTTTTCTTTTTTAGCTTTTTTTTCTTATAAGCCTGCGGCTAACTTTTGTCTGCATTTTTTATTTCCGTTTTCCGTCGCGGAAAATTCAAGCTGGCGCAAATGTTTGGCTTATGTGTGGATTATCAACACACTCACCTACACACACTCACACACACTCTATCTGAGAAAGGAATATGAATGTGATTCTATATATATCTATAGAATATGCGGTGTTTATATTAGGGAAAAGGATGCGGCTTTTACCTGAGCTGGAGGTTAAGATTGCGACTTGAATATATGTAACATACCTGTAAAGAAAAGAAAGTGGAAAGGATTTAGTTTGCTGTTGTGTGTGAAAATTTAAAAATCGATATAAGCTATAGCACAAATAAAGGTTTTATCAATTGTATGGATTGCACCTGTATGACAAAAAAAATTTAAAAATTATATTTAAATCAAATATTTTTATTTTACTGATTTTTTAAATTAAAGAACATTTTGGACAGTCTTCTTATTTCTGCACAGCAAATAATCTTTTTTTTTATAAATTGGTTTTTTCCATATAATTTATTTTTAGATTTCTGTGTTGACTTCATTTGAATCAATTACTCAGTCCTTCACATTTTATAATAATTCATTTCATTTTTATTTTATTACGTTTCTTTCATCTATCTATGTTTGCCACCCACAAAGCATTTCTATATTTATTTGCCTGATGTCTTTATTCATATCATATTGTTCCATTTATGGCAGCCCCTTCTTCTTCTTCACTACCCACACAATCTAAAAAGAAAACAAGAGAAAAAAAAATGCAAAATAAAAAAAACCTCTGACAATTGTCATTTTTATGCCAACAACAACAAGAACAACTTCACTTGTCAGTAACAACTTATTTTTCTATGCAAATTTCGCAACGTTTCTTTCTCCCTGCTTCAGTCAAGTTTACCAGAGATATATATATATATACTTAAATTATGTATATTTCACATATGCTACATTAGATAACTAAACACTTTATACATAAAAATAATGTCGACACATAATAAACACATTATGCTTGGTTAGAAGCGAGTTTTTTTTTGATATAGAAAATAAATAGCTACAGGTGGGTTAATACTAGGTATGGTAACTTTTACACTTAATGTCACCTGCATTTGTTGCTACATCGCTTTCCCCGTCTCTTTCTATTTTTTCCGCCTTTCTCTCTCTTTCTATGTTATATCAGAATTTACATACATTTTGCATGTTCTCTATTCGCGGCTGGATGTCAGGTACATTGAACCTGTAATGATTGCGAGTTGTGTAGGTAAAAACAAAAAAAAAAGCACAAATAAAAAAAAATGTTGAAATGCCGCAAGCAAAAAATAACGCGCCCTGTTGATAAGGTTGGGAAAATAATGGGGGAGTTTACAACAAATAAAAGTTCTGAACACCAGGCGTGACAACACCAACAAACAGTAACAACAACAACAACAAAAACACCACCAGTAACAACAACAACTGTTGCTAGTTTCCGGCTTCCTGCAGTGTTGACAAATTTTTGCTAGCCATAGTATTTTGTTCAACCTTTTATCGGGTTTGAGTTTAGTGATGAAGTCTATTTTTTTCTGGTTCTGGCCCTCTGGTCTGTCTGTCGCCATATTTTGTCATGCATTCGATATACAACCATACATATTTATATTTTTTTCTGGTTTCCTATTTTTTCTGTTCTATGGACAAATGTAACGTTATGAAGTTTAATAATGCACCGTGACAATTGTTTGCCGTTTGGTTATTGTGCAGTTTGCATATAGGAAGTGATGATATTGAATGGCAGAATAAAAAAAAAAATAACTAAAAAAAAGTCGCATAAATTCCAATAAATATGCTGTCTGGGTTTTGAGTGCGTTTTGATGAGTTAGAGCCTTTTTAATTGGCAGAATTTTGATTTAAGCTGGTTTTAACAGCAGAGATTTTAAAGAACTGTTCGTTAACAGTCTGAGTTGTAGAGGCAGTAACAGTAACAGTAACAGTTGCAATAACAGTAGCAGTAACAGTAGCAGTAACAGTAGCAGTAACAGTAGCAGTAACAGTAGCAGTAACAGTAGCAGTAACAGTGGTATCAGTGTAACAGAAACATGCAGATATGCTGTATTCCAAACTTTAACAGAAACAGTCACTGTTAAAGTAACATTAATAGTAACATCAACATGAAAATTAAATGTCTAAAATTTTATGTAAATCAACCCACTTAATTTTCACTATATAATCTTCTATTGAACGATATAATCATCTCATTAAAAAATCTGTAACAGTGATAGCAAGGTAAACATTATCAGTAACAGACACTTACAGAAATGCAGTCACAGTCACTGTTAGCATAACATTAACTGTAAAAGCAACATTAAAATTAAATGTCTAAAACTATATATGTAGCTTAACCAGCTTGAATTTAGCCACATAATTTTCTATTGAATATTCAAACAACTTTTAAATAGTTTACCAAACCAAAAACCTAACCAAAGCGTTTAAATGGCAAACTTTTATACTAATTTCTTTAGCTCAACTTAAAATCACTCAATTTGCTGCTGGCAGAGCAGAGAAATGTCTCCGAGGCATACAAATTATTTAGTCAATTTCCATTTTAGTTTTTCACTTTCCTTTTTAGACTTTGGCATTGCCCCAATGCACAGCACAATTCCTGGCACCACATATCCTGGCACTCGTCTGTGGCATCCTGGCATCCTGGCACTCGTCTGTCTGGCATCTAACTACTTTAAATAATGAAGCTATTTTCGCGCTCAATTCCCATACGCAGCCAATCACTTCAGACTCTGGTTTTCAGTCTTCAGAGTAAAAGTCGAACTCGAAGTGGGCCCAAACAAAAGGGCCAAGACATCAAGTTGGCTAACAATGCCAAAACGATGTTGGGCAACTTAACGATATATATATATATATATATGTGTAGTATATGTTGAAGCTGTCGGTGCTACTTGGCTGCACTTCTTTCTTACCACCTCTGGGGAGGTTGGGTGTTGCAAGCTGCAACGCGGCACGCACACGAACTTTACTTGAAATCAATAAAAAAAAATTGTGTAAGAAAATCCTTTTGGCAGTCACATGCGCGGGCGTTTTATCTGCATCTTTTTGGCATCTTCCAGCATCTTCAGCGTCTCCAGCATCTTTCAGCCAACTCTTGCGATGTTATCTTCATAATCGCCATCATCATACGTTTGGCATGACCATAACGTGTCCTGAACACGTAGCGTGCATAAAGGGTTTGGGCTTGGGATTGGGTTTTTGGGATAGGAAGGCAGCTGAATGCTTTATCAACATGCTTGGCATTCATAAGATCTCTAAACCGAATCGTACAGCCCAAATGCTGAGCTACTTAAGACGCGCGGCAAGGCATAAACGTGGCCATTGAGTGAGGGGGGGGTTTAACTTGACTGCAGGGGGCGGGTGGGTTTGGTTTGTGCCGCGTTGCCAGCCAGACAATGGGCAAGAACTGCGCTATGTGCATTGTGTCAGGCAGCATTGAAGCGGCAACAACAACGCCAATGCCGACAACCTGCTCAGGCGCGCAACCAAATATGTTCAACGTACATAATACCTGTCTTTTGTGTACTGTCCCTGTCCCTGCCACATACCTGCCACCCCCACCGTAACCTACCCCTAACCGCCACACCTTACCGCATCCCTATTGCCAAGGCACTTGCTTTTGGCACGACAAAGTTTTCAATAAACTCCCTGAAGCGCGTGCATTAAGTGCAGCGAAGGAAGCCAAGTGAAAATGTATTGTCTGTGTATGTGTTGGTTACAGTGGGTTAGATTAGTGTTTGTGGCATTAAAAAAAAATAGTATACAAATTTATATACATATATTAATCTATTTATTCAAAGCATATACAATTTGTAGCAATTTTCAACAATTGTCAGAACTTCGAAAGTAACCGATAAATTATTTAAAGTTATGACAAGTGCAATTTGATTTGTAAAAATTGCTTTTATTATTTCTAAAATAATTGATAAATTAATTTATTTATTTATATTCTTATGCATATTGTAACAATCACGAGCTGCAAAGTTAAACTATGTGTTTTATTGATTTATGGTTCGATAATTTTAACATATTTATTTTTGTAAAAAGTAACATTGTTTTATTGATGGCTAATTATTTTTGATTTGTGTCATTTATTTGTTAATAATAAAATTGTTAATAATGACATATAAAATAAAATAAAGCCAAAAATTGCTTTTATGTATACATATCTACTTTATTTGCAGTCAAGCATTTAATCCATCGTTTGCTCAATCAAATAATTTACTTTGTTGACAGAACACATTAAAAATGTTAAAAAGATTTAGATTTTCTGCTTTAATTCAAGACATTTTTAGAAATGATTGATTAATTCTTTATAAATAAATAAACATAAATATAAACATTTCTGTTAATAATTTGTTGCAATTGATGAATTTATAAACCTACACTCAAAAAAAAGTGTACATCCAATTGTGGAAAACTGACGTCAGTGGTTGGAAAAACAGGATAGAAATAGCGCCATAGAAATTTTTTTATGCCCTGTAGATTTAATTACCACAAAGTGAAGAAAATGTTGTAACTCTGGCAGAAAAAATGAGAAAAAGTTAGCATTTCACGAATTTATTTCGATTTCTCGAGAAAACTTATTCTACCAAACATGGAAAAAATCTATAATTTTATGTCAATAATAAAAAAAATCCGTTTTTTTTTTTTTAAATTTAATAAAAAAAATTACCTTACTTTGGTTAAAGAAATAAGTCAACATATTTTGTAAAAATTTATATTGAGCATAGAAAATTTTCTGCAGGTTAATGAATTTTATATTCATTTCATAGAACACCTGGATTTCATATTGTAGAAGATCCTTACTTCCGATTATAAACCCATAATTTTTTGCGTTTATTCTCATCATAGAAAATATATTCGTACTGTGGAAATTTTCACTTCTTTGTAGAGATTTATACTCTGTTTGTAGAATTTTATTTTATTTTTTTTATCGAAAGTGTTTCTATACTTAAACAAATTTCTTTTTTCTTAGTGTACAAATTATATTTAGACTTAATTTAATTAACCATAAGCTTACTACAATACTTTTCAATTCAAAATTTCACCTTTTTAAATTAAATAAAAGCTCCTTCAATATTTTAAAATGTTTGTATACCACAATATTTTTCATAACAAATTTCACCTTTTTAAATAAAATAACTATTATAATTTTTATAAATGTTTGTTTCAAGAAAAAGCGTTGCTAAGAGAGCTGTAATAATATTAATAATAATAATATTTAATAATTCCAACGCCTCATGACAACCATTGTGCCTGATTTTTACCTCATCATTGGCCTCATTGTGGTAGCCACATCGTCTTATTTGTTTCATTTTATATATTTTTTTTTTGCCTTCCTACTTTGACTGTGTTCCTGTGTGTGTGTGTGTGTGTGTGTGTGTGTATTTCAGAGCTGGAGAGCTCCAGAGTTGTGCCGCACAGCAATTTGCATGACTTGAGATTCGAATTTGAAATGGAAAAGTAAATCGTGTAATGTGCCTGCACAAAATTGCCTAATGCGTCGACGCTCAGTAGCATTCTAGGGATTCTGAAGTTAAGTTTTGGGCTAGCAATTGGGATTCTATATATATATAGGTAGATAGGCAGATAGGAAGGCTTGGTAAAATGGAAATGGTAACCACAAAAGTGCGCCGCGGGATAACCTAACGAAAAGCAATGGCTATGAGGCATATGAGACCGGAGCTAAGAAAATAAAAAAAAGAAAAATAAAAAACAAAAAATTGAATAGAACAGAGAATACCTTAGAGCAATGGTAGTTCTAGTAGGGTGGTTTGGTTTGTAGTAACGATGTGTACGTGAGCGTGGCCATTTATGAGAACGATGACGCTGATGTTGCCACCTGTTGTAGTTGTTGTTGTCGTTGCATGTTGCATAGCAGCAGGTGGCATAGTACCAAGCCTGCAACTTGATTGCATTGAGTGAGAGATGGAGTTGTAGGGTGGAAGTAGGGGGGTGTGGCACTGGGCTGGAGGGGGCCAGAGTTCGTGCTGCGTGTTGATGCAAAAGTTAGATAAATAAACTTCAAGTGCGCTGGCAAAAACCGAACGAACAATTTTTAAAGGCACTTGCACAGCGTGGGAGCTTACAATAGGTTCAGGGGCTTTCAATACACTACGGTTGTTGTTGTTGCTGTTGTTGTTGCCTGATTAAATGCACATTTTTGTGCACAGTTTTTAACACGTTGTTGTGTTGTGTTGCAGGACATGAGGGAGGCGTAACAAAGACGGTAGCAGGGGGCATGTACTTTTTGTCCAAACGAACACGAACAAAAGGCAACAACAATGAACAAGTGCAGCAGCAACAACAATAACAACAACTGTGAACAACAAACAACACATGGCCATAAAAACTGAAAATTCTTCTTCTTCTCTTTCGTATACAACATGTCCTGCTGCCGCCATTGTCCTTTTGTCCAGCTTCATATGAAAATGGCGCATTCAAGCGTTGGCCATTCTTTTGCCTGCCCCCTCCTTCCCTGCTACCCAAGTGATAAAGCTGAAGCACTTGCAAAAGCTGGCCAAGTGACAATTGTCAATGTGTGTAAGCCATAATTTCAGCTTTAAGCCCAGAATGTCCTGCGACATCAGCAACAAAACGTAATCAGGCAATACCCGACCCCCAATGCCGCCCTCAATATTCTTTAGCAACAAAACAAAAAAAACTTCATTTTGGACTGCAACCTGCCACAAATATCTGCTGCAAATGGAAATTGGGATTTTGGGGTGGGAAGGGGAAAATGCACTTGCTGCTGTGCCAATTTTTTTTTTTTGCTTGTCATTCTTTTTACTCACATTGCGCATACGTCACATGGGCCCAGCATTTGGCTTGATATTTATTTTTTTTAATTTAAAATTTTTTTTTGGCATTTTCTTTGCTTTTTGTTTTTTTTTCGGTTGTATTGTTTCGTACTCAGCGACAGCCTCAAGCAAAAATTATACGCATGAGCGCGCCGGAAATGGCAAACTTTACAGCAACAACAACAAAAACTACAACAACTATAACAACAACAAATAAGAAATACAGCTGAAACAACAACAACAGCAATGAACGGAAGCAAACTGCAAAGGCAGCCAAATTGAAAGCAACACCAAAAATTGTTGCCAGACTGTTTCCAGAAAACAAAATACAAAAAATATATGCATATATATATATATAAATGCAAACGCCATTTGGCAGCATTCGACAGAGTTGCCAACAAAGCAAAAGGCAGGGCCCTCCCTACCGCTTGCCCACCTGTCCGCCTGCCACGCCCCCAAACTATGTGGCAGCAACAGCACCTGCTGTAAATATGCTACCTGGGCGGTTTTGTCTACCCGTTGTTGGCTTTGTAATGCCATTGAATGCATTTGCATTGAGTTTTATGGGTTTGTCATGGCTTTTGGTGCCTTTGGACGAGAGAAAATCAAAAAGAAAAATCTCGATCAACGATAATTATTTTATTATTATGCACAATCGATAGTATCGATATCGGCGTGACAGATTCGATAAAGTTTTGTTGGTGGTAGGATATAATTGTTTCTTAAAAATTTTAATGTAGGAAATGATACTATGTTAATGTAGTTGGGGGTAGCAAAGACATATACCAAAAAAAAAATAGCATATTATAATGTAAAAAATATTATTTCATGATAATCGATGGAAAATTAATTATCTGCTTTATTTACTTTATTACAAGCTAAAGAAAAAAAATTTAAAATTTAAAAAAAAAGTTTTTTTTAAATAAAAGAAAATAAATTTAAATAAAACAAAAATAAAAGAAAATTTTTGTAATATTTATAAATTTAAAAAAAGTTTTCTTTTGAAGATGGGCTTTACAGAAACGATAATTCAAAATAACCCAATCTGATAGCCCAAACTAAATACTATTGAAAATATATAAAAAAATAATGAAATTTTTAAGAAAATTGACTCAACAATAAATGAAGCTATTGAGAAATACATACAAGTATTAAATTATATTAATAAAAATGATAAGTCAAAATATTTAAACCTGAAGACCCAAACTTCAATTGAAAATAAATTAACTTAAATGCAATAAATTAAATATTTGGAATAAAAGATTTATAAATGCATGTTTAATAAATTATTAAAAAAACTAATTTTGTTTTAAAACTTTATTTCCTAGACAGCTTAGTAAGTATAATTAGAATTCGACTTGATTTCTTTAAGGATCTAGGCTTTGTTGTTTATGTTTTTGCAGTTTGGCCAAAATGGCAGCGGATTAGCCAGAAATGGCAAAACATTCCAAACTTTGTCAGTGTTGCGGGGGAGGAGTAGAGCAGAGGAGTGTGGCTACAACGTGTAATAGGTAAACGCAAATAAACATACAAACCGAAAATGCAAAGTGACCCCCAAAGTGTAACAATCTCTCTCACTCTATGTGTGTGTGTGTGTATGTGTGTGTGTGTGTGTGTGGTGTGTGTGTGTGTATAGTGTGTTGGAGGTTTTTGCGGTGGGTTTGGGCCTCTGTTCATTCCTGGGCATGCAGTTTGGCTGTCTATGGCCATTGGCCAAGTGCGGATATGCGGGCAACAGCAACAAAAACCCTTTCACTTTGATATGCCAGTCAGTTAGCCAAGTTGGCTGGCACTGGTCACTGCTGCCAAAATGCTGGACAGGATTAGCATAGCTTATAGCTTACAGCTGCACAAAATGCAGTTGCATGCAATTGCCATGCCTCCGCCTTCGCTTTTGTTGCCCCATTGTGCGGTGGCAACATCATAAAAAGCAAAACAACTAAAGGCCATAAAAGTGACGCGACTCTGAGTTCAAACTGGGGGCCCAGACATGACGGCTTCAACTGGCTTAAAAAGACTTAGATCCAATCCAAATGGCTATGGCGACTTATCTATTGCCAGATGTGAAAGCTGCCACACAACAAACAATTCCGAATCGTCGTCTCTCCAAGCCTGAGCTCATAAATTAATTGCAAAGGCAACTAAACTGGCTCCAGTGGCTCCGTGGCTCCATAGACTAGGCCAATGGCCAGCCTGCACCACTGTGGTTCCATTTGGTGGCTCAGTCAGCTATTTTTTTTTTTTTCTAAGGCAACTCTTGCAGCTGGCAAAGTGGACGACGTCGGCGCCGTTGCTTAATTGATGTTAGCTTTCCATTTTAGCTGACAGCCCCCAAGTTGCACTGCAGTGCGTTGCACTTACAACGGTGTGGCACAGTGGGCCATTGGTTTAAGGAAATTATTCGCAATAAAATCGGGTTAGTTTTAGGAGATTTATAAGCGTTGAAAATATAGGAAAATTATTTTCTGTCAGAGGTTCACGTAACATTTTTAAAACTGCATCGTGAAATATTATTTTGGGCATGGTTTGTCTTTCGGATGGATATTTAATTTATTTTTAAAAAATATTTGATTTACGATTTTTTTAAATTTAAAAATTAAATTTAATATCCTAAAACAAATACTCCAAAATAAATATCTCTAACTTATAAAAACTAAAACAATTTTCCTGCGAAATGTCTTTTTCTGCGTGGGTTTTTTCATATTATTTTTTCGCATCTAATTGACACTTATATTTTTAGCATGTACAATTTTTTTATATTTTTGAATTTAGGAAAAAATAATACCATTTAAAAAATTAAACTAAAGAGTTTGAACCACATATATCTTTATAATTATCCACAGGAAAATTGAGTTGTTTGGACAAACTAATTTTAATTAGAAATTCAAATTCAAAAATTTTCTGTGATGATGGAAATTTATTTTAGTTATATATTTGTAGATAAAATAAAAAATATATTTCCACAATTTCTTGAACTAAGTATTATACAATTACTAAAATTATAAAAATCTGATGATTCTTTTTTTTTTTAGCTGCCTTTTAAAGCCAACTTTGCTCCACTGTGCGCAATAAAGATGATGACCCAATAACATGAATGCCGAAGCCGCTATAACGCGTCAGGAGGGGGTACCACATGCAGCGGGGTACACTGGACACAGGGGGAGGCGTGGCTGATGGGCAGACTAATTGAAGTGCGCGCGCGTTAGTTTTGTTGTCATTTTTCTTGTTGTTTTTATTTTTTTTTTATTTTTTTTACTTGGCCCCAAAGCATCTGACGCATAGTTGGGGCAAATTGACAGTAATTAGATTGATTGTTGCAGCGTCATCTAGCGACGCAGACAAGCAAGCAAGCGTATGCAAATTGCAAATTGTGAGTGAGGAGGAAGTAGAGGGGGGTTTTGGGGGGGTGGGAGGCGTTGCAGCTGCGTTGAGCGCACAACATTTATAATACCTGGCGAAAGTAATTTTCGCTTTTTATGTTGACATTCACTTTTCATATTACCCGCATTTCTTTTCTCCTCTTCGCTTTGCAGATTGTTTTTTTTTTTTTGCAAGTTATAAATTATAGAAAAAATATATATGTATGGTATAAAAAAAACGCGTAATAATTTCATATTTAATTTTCATTATTTGTTTGGCCTTTTAACATTTAGTGCGTCACGTGAAAGTTTTCAACAATTGTCCCGAACGGCCCCTTTTATGGTCTGAAGTCTGGTTTTTCCGTTTACCTTTATTGGCAACATTTAATTTGTTTATAATTATTTAATAATGTCTCTCTTTTTTTTTTAATTGTTTTTGGCATTTATTATCCTGAAAGCGATTGCAATGAAAATTGTGTGACGAGAGCATTTGAAGTATGTTTTTATTTTTTTTATTAATTCAATTAAATGTCTATAAATGTTAATGGCCGTGTTGAGAAATTAAATTGAAACCGAATGATACATGAAAATAATATTTTAAATTAAATCAATTATCGTTTGAAAGTTGGTCAAGAGATACTTTAAAAAAATATTTAATACAATTTTATTACATTTTTTTTTTTATTTTGAAATTTGCGACAAATTAGGTTATTAGTATTTATCAACTGTGTAATTGAGAATTTAAAGTCATATAAATGTGGACAGGCTTTAATTATATTTTATAATTACAATTTATTTAAATCGGAATTAATAAATGCATGTTCGATAAAGCTAAAAGCCTAATCGGCTATATTAGATACTTAAACAGACATTAAATAGAGAAGCTTATTAATCATCAATTTAATTAGCCAAAATTGGGAGTATAGTAGATTGATAGTTGTAAATCAGATCATGACACATAAAGAGTATTAAATTACCCTTCTGGTTTTGAGAAATAAAAATGAAAAATTTTTTTCAATTTTTCCTTTCCGTTTTAATACCACACAATATACGAAAAGATCAAAACTAATAGCATATTTAACTTGATTTATCTGCCTTAATTTTATATAATTCCCCCCAAATCGTTTCAGTTCAATCTATTTCTTATATTACTATAATTTTCCAAACTAATCAAGAGCTTCCTACATTGTCCAAAATCTCAATTAGCGCTTAGACCAAAATTCAAACCGGAAATTGCATAAATTGCCCGCACACACACACACAATATAGATATATATATAGAAGCTCAAGTCATTTTAGCTGCAACCGCAATGTAATTGGGGGCACATTGGTGTGTGGGCGGGAGGGGTTGAAGTTAGCTATCTGACTCAAAGCCTCAACAATCAAGTCAAACACCGCAACAAATCAAAACGAAATCAAGCAACGTTTTAGTTATGAATTTGACCAGGCCAATACCCAATAGGTAGCTCTAATTACAGGCCAACAGCTGGCCGGCCTGGTCAATTGTTGGTCGCGTTGCATGCCACAAATTGCCATGAAATATATGTATATATATATACTGAATATATCGGTATGTTGCAGTTGGTTAAATTTAATGTTAAGCATAAAGTCCTAATAAATCGAGCAAGTCGCCAAAGTCGACTGATGACATCGCCAGCATGTTAAATTGGTTAGCCTATAGGCTCAAGCTCCGGCTCCGGCGAAGACTACGGCTATGGCTACGACCTCGTCTACAATTCCTACTTCTACAACAACTCTGGGCCTAAAGGCAGAGGCAGAGGCAGAGGCAGTGGGGCAACATGCATAAGCAAAGATAGTTATCATCAAGGCGAGCGCATTAATGACTCACCAAAGCAGTCTGAGGGAGGGTGGGTGGTAATGGTGCAAGCGGGGGAGGGGGCAGGGTTGTAGGCAGTGCATCTACAATTGTTGTGGCTTTGCATTTGTGGTGCAATTTATATGCAACGATTGCAATTGCAATGCGTGGTGCACAAAACGCATACAAATGTAATTTGTGCTCCAAATGCAAATAGCGGCAAGTGAATGTCGAATTGGTGGCAGGGGCGGGGGCTTTGAAGAGGGGCTGTTGGGGTCGGGGTATGTGGCGTGCTGCAGACAAGACGCATATGAAATAAGCGGCACAAACAAACACACACACACACACAGAGACAAAACAAAACATACAAACAAATATGCACATTACAAGGCGGCTCATTTTGGTAAATAATTGAGACAATTACGCATACGACATGTGAAGCGTGCAGCGTGCAGCAGGAGATTGAGTATGGTGGGAGAGGGGAAAGCGTGAACTTCCCCCGGCAGCAGAAAGCGTGCCAAAGAAAATGGCAGAAAGATAAGCGATCGGTTAAGAGAGATGGATAAGAGAGGAGGAAAGTAAAAGAACTGAAAAAGAAAGCAATCAGAGTTTTGAGAATGATCTTAAGGAATAAAAAAAATATATGAACATAATTAACTTGGAATTATAATGAGGAAGCAGGAAATGTAAGTGGGGAGGGGTGTAGAGGAAATTAAACAATATATATCTATATATATAAACTGTTCAGCCGAACCAACTGACTGACTGATTGGTGAATCACGAGCTGGACAAACGGTAGAAGCAAAAAATCTGCTATTTTTACTGTAGCTTTCGATAATATTATAGGTTGGCACTTCGAAAAAATTTTGTCAAAAATATATCGGGATTTTTGGAAGATTGAAACACATTACAATCTTCTAACTAATGTTTCTAACAAGTAAAATTTTAAAACTGATTTATATAGTATCATGTAATCATAAAATGTTTTCTTATGCTGTCGGCCACTACAACAACTATATAATATTATCTCAGTGGACGTTGATACGATCATTTAAATATCGATAATTGTATAATCCAACAAATAATTAACTGAAGTAATAAACTACATAATTTCATAATAATTTTTGGGAGAATTTAAATAAAGAATTCAATATAATTTTACAAAAAATAATTATGTTACACATATTTTTCATATTATTAGTCACAACAGCCACATTATTCCAATAATTTAATCCATTCAAGCATATTTAAGCATTTTTGATCTCTGAACCTACATTTCCCATATGTATATGAAAATGTATAAAATTATTCATCTTGACCCACCCTAAGTAAATGTCACATATTCCAAATTGAAGTTTTATGCATATTAAAATAATTTTGTTGCTTGTTGTTGCAGGGTTCAAGTGGTAAGTTCCCTTTTAAGTAGCTGGGCTTGAACTTTTCCAATTGAGCATTGAAATTGTTTTTAGTTTTTATGAATATTGTGTGTGTGTGTGTAGTTTTTTTTTTTATTATTGTAGAACTCAAATTGTTGCTGTTGTTGCTCTGGCTGCCCCCGCCAATAATTGGCTTTGATGGGGCCTCCTTTTGTTTCTATTAATTATGTATATTAATTTGATGTGCAATCAGAGCTGTCCAGCGTTTCGCTACACCCAAACCCAAGCAGACCCAACCAATTGAGTTTTTTTTTTCTGTATTTTATTTTTAATATACTATATGCAAAATGGAAAAAAAATTAACTTAATGATTAAATACGAGTCTAGAGAGCCAAAGCATTTTAAGTGACTTAATTGCTGGCACAGCAACAACAATATCAACAACAATAACAACAATAACAATAACAACAATAACAAAAAGAACAACATACAAACGAGGCCATAAGTTATGCCATTTTGTGTTGGCATGCGGCTCTGCTACCCCCGTCCCACTGAGACCCCTTTGGCCTATATGCCTATATATCCCCAGTGAGCTGAAAAAATACAAGTAACTACACTTTTATATAAAGATCCCAACTGCAGTATACTCTATTAACAGCCGGTTTGTTATAACATAAAGCAGGAAAACAGTGGAACGAAAATAAAATCAGACAGATTTATAAATTAAAAGTTAGGAGATATAATGCTCTGTAATTTATGAAGATATTAATGGATGAGTCTAAATATTTTATTTATATATTAAATGGAAAAATCAGAATTTTGTAGAATTACAGGATCTTTGATTATACCTATAAACAATTATGTAATTTTAATTTTTATAATGCAGAAATTGACTAATTCTAAAATAGGTTTGGGCAGGGAAAATAAATTTAGAGTCCTTTTCATAGTCTTAGCTCTAAAACTTTCTACAAAAAATTGTGTTCAAACAGACATTGAACATTTCTCAAACCTTATATACTCTAATACCCTTTGAAAACCGAGTATTAAAAATAAAATGAGAGAAAATAAAAGTGCAGGAAAATGTTGTTAATTACGTTTTCATACACAACAAGCACAATAACGACAGCAACAACAACAACAACAACAACAGTTGCTGCTGTAAAATACAGAACAACAATTTTGTAGCTAGTACAGCTCCTGTAACAGTCGGTGTAAAAAGTGTGCGCACGCTTGTCGAGTTTTAAATGTTAAAAATGTTGAAAATGCACCAAAATAGTTTAGCAAAAATGTTGCTCTCGCTATTGTTGTTGTTGCTGTTGTTGCTGTCGTTTCGGTTTCTGCTGTTGTTGTTGTTGCTATTTTGGCTGTTGTTGTGGGCAACAACATGTTGCCATTCATTGTGCATTGTGCAACAACGAGGAGCAAACACGAATGGAACACGCATTGCCATTTAACTGGTTGCACATTTTTTTTGTTTTGTTTTTTTTTTCTTGCTTTAGCATTTGTATTCGCATTTGTATCTGTATCTGTAACTGCAATTGTATCTCTGTATCTGCATCTGTAAATGTATCTGCATCTTTTTGTAGCTACAGGCAACAGTCCAGTCGGACAAATGCACACAGAAAGAGAGACAGTCATATGTATGTATTATGTGTAGAAGATACAGCTGCAATCGCACAAAACATGCCCCGGGGATGACACACAGAGCAGTGTGAGGGGGATTGGGGCATGTCCAAATGTGTGCCACAAAATTTGCAACTAATTGTAGCTTATCTGCTGTAAAATTACAAATAAAAGAGATAGCAATAGTTTGTATCTTTATATGTCTTAATCCAAAGTTAGAATTTCAAATGAATGTGAGATAGTTGGTAAAATAAAAGTAAATATCGTTCAATTAAATATGATATTGTTAAATATTGAAGATACCTTTTTTTTTTAATTTTATTTAAATAATTTATGGTATTTTTTGGTTGGCCACAATAGAAATATATGTAAAATAATCTTTTTCAATTTTAAAGTACACTTTGCTACACAAATTTAAGAGCAATAATAATATGAAAATTTTAGTGGGAATGTAAATTAAAATTCGCAAATTAAATCGATTTTTTAACAATTAAAGATTTTTTATGGTTGGTCATAAACGGGACGGTAAAATATTATTTTTAAATATTGAAGCACGATGTGACACTGAATTGAAATTCGCAATTTAAAAATATTATTTTCTCATTTAAAAAAAGTTAATTTAAGAACTTAATATTAATAGAGCATTAACAAAATTAAATCTCTATTAAATAGTGTCCACAAATATATATTAGCTGTTTTTGTAGTATAATATATTCCTCTCTCTATGCTACTTCCAAGAATTTTACTTTTTGCAACATTTTAGATTTTGTATTTTCAATTTTGAATAAAATTGCAAACAATTTTTTTTTTTTGCTTTGTTATGTTCGAATTATTTAATTTCAATTGCACAAAGGCAAAACTTTTTTGAGGAAAATATTCAAGCATTTCGAGGAATTCAAGGCAGCTAACAATTGCAAATTGCGATTGATGTGATGAAAATAGATCTGATTGCAAGAATTAAATCTCGTTTTTCATTTACTTAAAAATACTTTGTATTTAAATGTATTATTTAGTTGTTTGTGTTGATTGTTCAACTCTAGTTACTGCAAACTAATTTCATGATTTGTACTTGCACTCACATCAAAAATCTAAACAAACTAACTCATACAACTAAACGTAAATCTAATTTATTTCGTAACCCTTGACTTTGTCTATACAAAAGTTAAAAAAAAAAAAATTAAATACAAAAAGAAACACAAATACTCAAACAAACCCCAAACTTCAGTTTTGTTTGCATTGTTTCCTAAAGTTGGCATTTCCAAGCAATTCATTTCTAATTGCTTGTAATTGTCTTTTGCCTCAGCCCCCCCCTTTTTTGCAGCTTTCTGCCACACAGCTGGGAGACCCAGAGACCTACAAAACTAAACTCAGAAACAAACAAGTTGCATGCAACAACAACAACAACAACACGAAGGAGAAGCAGAAACAGAAGAGAAGTGGCGTGTAATGGCAAATTATGTTGCAATTACAAAAGCAGCACAAAAGCAAATTGCGAATAGCAACAAAAAATAAGAAAACAAAAATTTAAAAAAAAAAATTGAAAATAACAAAATTTAAGCTCCGGCACATGAGAATTGTGCACATGTTGATTTTCAGTTCCCCCATACCTCCTCAATAACGTTTCTCTAAGCTGCCTCCACACTTCAGTTAAATTCTCTAATTGTTTTGTTGTATTACTTGAAAAAAAATACCAAAGAAATACATTTGTAAACTAGAGAAAAAATTACTTGGAAAAATATATATAAATGTGTATACATTTTACGCTTCAGCTTGATTTGCCATGTGCGACGAAATTGTTGTTTGCGCCAAGCACAGAAAATTGCAGGAAATTGTTAAGAGAGATCTAAAGAGTCTCCATGAGCCCCAAATCGGTTCCACCTTGGATACAGACTTAATAGGTGAGACGACGCCTACACCAGAAACTCAACTCAATTGACAAACAATTTAATTCAAGTCAATTAAAAGTCAATCAAAGAATGAACCAAAATTTATTTTTGTGCAGAATTAAAAATATGTATGCGCAAAATAATTGTTGAAATTGAACAAACAAAAAAAAAATTAAAAAGAAAAAATTTTTATGTTGAGATATTAAAAATGCAAATAATAAAAAATATATAAAATGTATAAAGTTGTGTATAAAAAAAATATATATGATTAGCAGTCTTTGGTTGTTTCAAAGTTATAGGTGTAAATCAGGAATCACAAATACGAGGTATTAGTTTAAGCTGAAAAAATTAACTAGGTGAATGGGAAAATCTTAAATATACTAGTTTAGGATGCAGTTTACTTTTAAATTTAATGATACAAATTTAAAAAATAATTTTTATTTTTTTTTTTATAGGAGGTATTTTTAAATATTGATTAAAGTCAACAAATAATTTTTATTTCATAATTTTTTATTTTTTAATTATAAAAGTTACGATCCCTGGTGTAAAGTGTAATTAAGGGTATTTTTACAAGCATTTGGAGTAAGGTTAAATATCATACGAGAACAAAAAAAGAAATTATTTTTAAAAATCTATATAAGCATCATAAATCAGAATAGAACATAAAAAAAAGTAAAAAAAAATCAATCAAATCAATCTCGAGGTTAAACCATGATCAAAACTATATTTCGCATGAAAAATGAATCAGCGATCTAATAAAATTTATCAAAGAGTTTAAAAAGTTTAAAATTTTTTTTTTATAACACGAAAATCAATGTCTATTAAAAAACTCAATTAAAAATAAAATTTTTCTCACTTTTTTTCAGCCTTGATTAGATCCTAGCTCTTTTGGCCAAACTATAAACTCATGGAACATGTGCAAACTGTCTTAAGTTGTCAAAAAGCCTAGTTAGACAGTCAACTTGTCATATTCCACAGAGACAATTTAAGCCACTCAAAAATGGAGCAAAAACTCTCAACTAGAGACTTGGGAGACTTGAGACTTAAATCTTGTGGGCGATTCAATTTTTGACAGTTGGTAATTGGCCCAAGTTGCCACTTGATCAATACCAATGAAAAAAAAAAAAAAAAACTCTCTCAGCTGGCATTGGCATTCATAAATGTGAATAGAAAATGACCTCAAACTCATTTGTGGACTTCAATGTCAGCGTCTTGCAGTTTTCACTGATGACCACAACCCAAAAAGGGAAAACTCTTAGAAAAACAGAGTGTAAAAAAATACACAAATATTGCATGAGTTTTCTATATAACGTGTTTTTTTTATTTTTTTTTTGGAAAATTGGGTTTAAATAACATTTTCTTGGTTGGGGTTTTTGTGAATGTGTTTTTTGTATTTTTCCTTATAATTAATTCAGCTTTTTAGTTACTTTTATGTTTTCTCATAATTATTATGCGGCGTATTTTACCTTTTTTTGTTCGTCTACTTTTTTTTATTATTTATTTCTTGCTATAATTTATTGTTGGTTTTTTACTCAATTCCTCATTTGTTGTTTCCCAAACAATTAACTTTGTTTTTCCGCAAAAGTTTTTAGGGTCTCTTGTTGTTGTTTGTTTTTTGTTATTATTTCTTTTGTCTGGTGGGTTGAACCTTCAGCCTTTTTGCTGCCAAAGTTGTAAACTTGTATAAAGTGTTTAAATGATTGAAAGAAAATAGTTAAATCATTGCCAAGAAGAATATGCATACAAATATTTCCTTTTGTTTGAGAACTTGCACGGAGTTTGACCGGAAAATGTGGCTTAAAATAACTGTTGATCTATTTCTAAAAACCTGACAAAGCAAATTTTGTTGTGAGCTGCAATCAAGACATTGTTTGTCTACATTTAAAATAACCACAAAATTGTGATTGGTCATCTATTTGATTTTAGACAAACTCCAATTAAGTCAATTTTCGTAATTTCTTCTAGTTAATTTCTAATTTAAATTTTGTGAGAATTTTTTATTTCATTTCTTTGATTTTTTCTGCTTCAACACTTCTATTAAAACCTTTACCTATATCATTCACAGGCTGCTGATTTTATGGCTGCCTCGTTTAACACATTTTTCTGCTGCATAATGTTGAAAATTGAAAAGTTTTGTTGATTGAGCGCATAAAAATCAATTGATTCTGTCGAATTGAAAATGGCTAATGAATCTTTAACCCATTTCAATCAGCGCCATGTCAAATCAAAACGGAAATATTTTATAAACATATTCATAAAGAAAAAAAATAAAAAAAGAAAAAATTAAGCTACAATAAGAGTAAGCAAAAAGAAAGGGAATCAGGGAAAATATTAAAGGAAATTAAATTTAGCTGCCAGCTAAACAACAACAACAACAATCGGAACAACAACAATCAGAACAACAACAATCAGTTATTGTTGTTTGTTGTTGCACTCGAAGTTGTCGTTGTTTTGTGGGCGTCGTCGCATGTTTCTTGTCATTTCTCATTGATGGGTAAACAAAGCGAATGCAACTATGCAACTGTATGAGCAGAGGGGTAAGGCGGGGGCGTGCGACTGACAGACGACAAAGATGCATAAACAAAATGCAACAAAAAGTACAAATAACAATAACAGGAGCAACAACAACTGTGCAACATCAACCGTCGACGCCGCCGCCGCCGCAGTTGAAGCGGCCCCGAAAGCCACTTGTAAAACAAATGAAATATACCAGAACCCTATATATGTATGTAGGAGAACCCTATAGAGAACCTCATACCATTCAGAGAGAGGGAGACCCCGTTGAGTCTGTCAAGCCTGTCGAACAGAACCAAGCCGATTCCGGCAGCTCTCTAGAACGGAACTGTAAACTGACGATGACGCTGACGATGATAATGATGATAATAATGATGATGATGATGACTGTGGCACTGATAAGAGCTGGGGCGTGTGCAATGCATATTACAGATACAAATACAAATACAGATACAGATACAGATACAGATACATATGTGAGTAACACAAGCCACATACAATTGTCACTCGTAAACGCCCCCTGCCCGTTGCCAGTTTGCCCCTGTTTAATTTTTTTTTTACTAGAGATGAACGATTATTGGCTTTAAAGCAAGTCGAGACGAATATGATAAACAATTAACTGTTTAAACAACAGGTTGACATATAAATATACTCTGTTTTTCAGCTCAAAAGAGAGTGATAACAAATTTGCAATTTTTAGCATACAAATTGTGAGAGTTCTGCGTATTTAATTGATTAACGGACGCGTGGATTGGCATAAAAAATAAATCTTCAATATATTGTATAAATATATATAAAATAAAAAATATAAATATAGTAAAAATATCAAAAAAATTGAGAGGGAAACTCTGGGAGTAGAGTTTAAAAATGTTAATAAAAAAAAATATATATATATTTTATTTGCCATTCACATTATTAAATGCAGAAGTTATTAATAAGAATTTAAAATTGTGATACCCTATATGCAGTAAGAAATTATTACTATTTTTACATCGATTGGTATAATATAAAATATTTTACTTGTATTTTAAACACGAAAAAAAAAAATTCAAAAAGTCTTTAGGTTTTGATTTACAAAAATTAATTTTGCTTTTCTTTTAAAATAATGTGATCAGAATAGACAATTATATAAATATTAAATTGTAAATTTGCATTTAAATATAATTTGCCTTTTGTTAATGTTATTTGACGAATATTTCATATATCTGTAGAAAAAAATTTAAATAAAAAACATTTCTAAAATATTTTTGTTTCAATGTTTTTTAATTTCGCGGCATATATAAAGAATATCTTTATTTAAATTTGGTATATTCCATTTTATATTTGTTTGTTTTTTCTCAAATTGGGGCACAAATTAGCATTTAATTACGAGTTTTTAATCACGACACGCTTGCATCTCCAATTTATACCCAGTGAAAATTTATGAAGTTGCAGTTCCCCACATCTACATCTACATCCATATCAAGATGTATCCATAGCTCACTGATGCAATTTATGCTGCCACATGACTAATTAGGGCACAATAATTTTAAGACTAGTATCTAAACTGCAAGACTAGAGTTGCACAGACACAGTATGCCTAGATACAGTATCTGTCGGATACAATGTGAATGCATTTTGTAGCTGCATTGATATGCAAAGCATTGCGTTTGCCTCTTGCATTCAAGTGGACTCTCCAAAAAGCCCTCCTCAAGTGGCATGCCTCAAAAAAACATGCATTCTTTTGTTTAACTTGTACTTCTGTTTTTGGAGCTTCCAATCAATAAATATTATGCTTGAAATTAAACAGACATACGCGGGGGCGGGGCAAGACACCCAAAGTGAAACAATCAAAATACAAATAATGAAAAATAATGAGAACACAAAGGGCTCAACGAAGGCGGTAAACAAATTGAATGTAAGAAATAGCAGATGGAAACTGCCTCTTAGTCTTTTGGAGTGTTTATACTTGTGGAAGCTTTACAAGATACAAATGCTTCAGTTCAAGATACTTTCGATTGGATAGGTTTTGGGGGCCAGACGTTTTCTTTATGCTATTTATAAAGCTGGCAGCATGGAAACATGCATGGAAAAGCTGGAGAAAAAAAGGGGATTATCAATCGACAAAGTGTTGCGATCAATATAAATAATATAGATGGGCTTAAAAAGTGATGAGTCTAATGGGGAAAAAGTTACAAATGATGTTCTTTAATTTTGTAATAGATATTTGAATTTTTATTAAATTTATTAAAATATGAAATTTCATTTAGTTACAGAAATCAATTAAACCAAATTAGTTGATAAAGTTGTCACTAGCTCTTTATCAAAATACAACCAAATGAAACCCATTTTGTAGCCACAAAATCGTCTATATTATACAACTGCATAATTACAACATTCTGGCACTTCATCAACTGTGGCATCCACCAAAAATATGCAATATATATATAAATATATATGTATAACTAAACAATTGTGGACACTGCAAACCACAATTGCAAACAGAACAGAACATTTCAATTTGTATTAATTGGGAATTACATAAAGCAATTATGCCAAAACATTCTATATATAGATTTATATATATATATATATATATCACTCGCCATAAACCGCATAAAGAATTGGAATATGAGATTTACCGAAAAACAAACACAAATTGTTGTATCAAGAATCAATTTCCAATGTCTGACATATTTCAGTATTTTGTTGTGTAACGTGAATCTGTGTTAGATTTTTATGTGATTTTAATAGGAAATAAAAATGAAATCATGTGTGCAACAGATTGTGGCGGCCAAAAACCAAACTGGACACCAACAATAACAACAGCAACAGCAACAACAACAATAATATTGTCCACAAAAATAACATTTCTAAATCTCCTGAATAGAGTTTTGTTCTTGTTATTTTTCTGTATACAATGTCGCAACAGAGCAGAGCTATAAAAAACATTTTGCGCATTTGAACCCACAAAAACATTTGATTTCATTTTAGGTTTGGTATTTATATTTTTTTTCTCTATTTTACCGATACACAAGTCAATTGATTTTCCCGCCCAATTTCCATTGAGCGCCGCCTGAAATTCAATTAGTTGACTTTACTCTCACTCTCTGATAGATTTAGTTTGTGTTGTTTTTTTTTTTGTGCGCTCAATTGTTATAGTTTTTGAAGTGCTTGTGCCTGCAATTTAATTGAATTTTTATAGTTGGTTTAAAGCTTGGTTTTTTCATGCAAAACTTTTGGCAAGTAGTTTGGCCACAATGCAGTTCATTGCTATGGCAATGTTTGTTGGCATACATACATCTATCTGGCCCATACTTAAAACCAAAAACCATTTGGCCATATCAAAGCAAAACTCAAAAACCGCAAGCAAAAAAGACGAGAGTGAAAAAGCAAAAAAAAAAATCCGAAAACAAAAGCCGGAAAACAATTTGACGGCTCGGCATGGTACGGCCACACATTGAACCGCACGGAGTCATCCGGAGAAACACACACACAACACACACACACATAGTTCAAGCGAGGCCAATGACATTTGTGTGTGTGTGTGTGTGTGTTGCCATTGATTGCAGTTGATTGTTGTAATCGGATTGCAATTGCCCTGCACTTGTTAGAACGCGTGTTGCCTGACTGAGTGCAACATTTCAGACAAGACTGTAATTTTCTGTTTTTATATTTGTTTTCAGTTTATTCCAGAGTTCTTGCCTTGGTGTTAATTGCCCACGGGGTTTCCTGTTAATGAAACACAAATTTTCAAGGTGTTTACAGCAACGAAGCGTTGACTTTGAAGACTCTCCTGTATTTTATGGCTCTTTTTTGTTTAGCCGCGTCCGCGTCGCGCTATTCCCCCGCTCGCATGTGTTTTGCTTTAATTATGGACATGCAATTGTTTTTGTTGATCTTTACGCACATACACATACACACACGCACACACAACTCCCCAGCCTCCTACCCTTTTTTGTTGTTTACATTCGACGGCAGCAGCCTGAGTAGTTTGCCAGAGTTGCCCTCGCGGCAAATGTAAACAAACTACGCTCCTACCATTGCGTTCCATTCCCAAACGTTCCAAGAGGCGAAGGCGCGGGCGTCAAAGCAGCAGCTGTCAACAGGCAGCTGTCAAATATTTGAAGCTGTCAGCGCGCTGCCGCGTAAACTTAAACAACAATCAAAAAATAAAACTCGACAAAATCAAAATGCAACGAAGCAAAGCGTAAACTTTTCTTTTCTTTTCTGGATTTTTTTTCGTTTTTTGCCTCTTTTGTTTATAAATTTGCTTCCGTTTTGACGTTTCGAGTGTCGAAAATTGTTTGCCCGCATTTTGTTTACAATTACAAAAGGCTGACGACAACAACAACAACAACAAAATTTTCCCGCCAACTTTCTTTTCAATTTTTTTTCTATTTTTTTTTCGAGTGCGTGGCATCTCTTAATTGCTTGCAACTTTGTCGGCATTTTGGCTTTTGTGGCATTTCATTTGAACGCAGGCAGACACACGCCGCAACGTATTCCCTCCTGTCATCTCCCTCTCCCCCGCCCATCACCCAGGTGATAATTCTTTTTTAATAGTTTTCCGGTAGCGCACCAACAAGTGACATTTATTGGCTGCCCCGTGTGAGGCGTGCCTCGCATAGAAATTCCTTGTCCCTCTCTCTCTCGCTGTCGGGCCCATCATCAGAAAAGATTTGTGGGCTCGACAACTTTCGCTTGGACGGGTTTTGTTTCAAATCAAGTAAATAAATTGTATGGCATTTCTTACAGTTTTCGACAGTTGAAAAGACGCATTGGCGCATTGCCTACGTGAGCCTTAAAAGTTCATTTTGGTTGACACATATTTGATTCTTTTTCTTTTCTTTCTTTTTTGGTGTTGGTATTTACCTGAAAATATAGAACAGAGAGAAGGGAAATTAATTTGAGAAAAATTAGATATTGACTTGGAAATAATATTAAATAATTAATTAAAAATATATAGCTTTTATAATCCTAAGATATACAAATTTTAATACAATCTATAGTATACAATTTTCTGCGCAGCCTATAACTCAGGCTACTCCTGAAGTGATGTAGGTCTGGTGAGATTCATTTTAAACTCTCACCAGTATATTTGGTAATTTAAATTTTTTAAAATTTTATTTGCTTTCCTCTCTCTTATTATTATAATTAAATATTAATATATATATAGTAAAAACAATCTTTATATTGAAATATTAATCAGATCCGGCGAGATTCATATAAACTGTCACCAGTATTCTGTAATCTAAGTTTTTTAAAATGCTACAAAAAATAAATTTTAAAATATTAGGGCCGATATTAATGGAATCATTGCGAATAAAATTATTTATGAAAAATCGAGGCTGATTAACCTATGCAATATATAATATTAATTTTAATTTTAGTCAGCTCGAGGTAAAGATTTTATTGTACCTAAAAAAAGTCACATATTAATTTTGATAATTCGAGATATATTTTGAATACCATAAGAATTTGTCCTCAGAGATTAGCTGGGTAGTTAACATATTTTATTAAACATATAATAAAAACTTCTGCTGTTTAAAATCAATCAAAAAACCTTTCTATAAAATAGAAATTATTTATTGAATTCTATTAATTTATTTTCTAAAGGGAATTCTGATAAAATTTCATTAAGACATACAGTCAATAAAATGTTAAAATTTAGCTTAACAAATTGTCTAAATTTCTAGTAAGCATTTAAGAGAATCAATCATTTTAACAATTTTTAGTATTAAATTCCTATCTCCAAAAATTCTCTAAAATCCCAATAATTGCCTCCCTATCACACACCTTAACCTTAGTATCTTTACAACTAATACTCCTAACATATCAACTAATTCTCTATATATTCAATCTAATACCTTAGTCAGTTTCATTATTTCATTAACACACAGGCCAAATTCAACTCGTTTATGGTACAAAAATAGGAAAACCAGCAGCAGGAAAGATAAATAAAGGGGCAGACAAATTGGGGGGCAGATACTTTCACACTTGCCACACTCGAAACACACATACACACACACATGCACACACAGGATAGCTGGATAATTCTAACGGGTTATTTATGGCACAATTGCTGCCAGAAAATGCTCAGCTTAAGCGTACCACAAATTTTATGCACCACTGTGTTAGTATATTAGTGGGCATTGGCAACGTCATCGACAGCAGCAGCAGCATCATCACTTCAAAAATTGCTCATTTGAATATTCAACTATTCAGATATTCAGTTCAGTTTAATTAGAGACATTTTGTGTGGAGAGGGCAATCGCTGAATCATGTTCAATTAGTACAATTGAGCCGCAGCTCCAGACCAGGGCCATACATATAGTACTCGTAGTATTTATGACTACAAAAAAAACTTTCATTATATGGTATTGCTATGAGTGTATTTTTAAATGATTCATACACTGTTAAATACAAGCTACGTTTCATTCATAAAAAATGCCAAACACATATTCAATGTCAGCGCAAATAAAAATAAATTCCGTTTCAAATGAATGTTTACAAGTTTTTTTTATTTTTTTTATTATTTTTCGAGTTCTTTCTATACTTATTTGGAGTGCTAGAAAAGTGCATTCATTGCGCAATTTTGACGTTGCAACTTGCAATTAAAGCGGTGATTACTCGTATTACTTGGAAGCCAGCTAATTTTTGGTGCAAATCGCAAAATTAGCCCGATGACCAGCCACAAACTCGACCCAAATTTAATGGTCTGCCTGCCTAACGACCACAATATTTATTATATTTTATGGCGACCGTGCTTACTTATAACTATGAGAATGAAAAAAAACTACAAAAATGGGCGTGACGGACGTGAATTTTTTGCAGGCAAAAGAATCAAATGAAAAGATTAGTCATAGTGCGCGAATTGAGTGTGAGCGATTTGTATGATACCCTGTAGCTAAATTTATTGTATTTTAATAGATTTTAATGGCAGCTTTTGCTTTTAAAGGAGTTAAAAGATTAGAAATCTATTTATTAATATAAAGTGGGATTCAAAAATGTTCCATAATCCATTATGTTAAATAATACTGTTTGAGCAATGCCTAAAAATTTTCAGAATTCATGGATAGTTCAGTTCAGTTAGAATACACTTGGCGAAACAGAATTTAATTTAATTTAAATTTAAATTATTTTTTTTCACTTTTGCTACGATTTTGCGAATTTAATTCACATGAGATTCACATACTTTTTAATGATTAAATTAATTTGCTAAATGTATATATTTTAAGGCTAGGACCTGAGTTCGCCTTGTGATTCCAGTCAGAGTTCAATGTTTTTTTTTTTTTTTTTGTATTTTTTGTTTGTTTTATTAACACCTCCTATAAAGGAGATCGAGCGGGTGAAGCCTTTTAAGCCCCCTCATAGTATCTTAATCGACTTCTCTGCTAATTCTAACTAAGAATAAATCCACTTTATATATTTTTAAATCAATTATTTACAATTTTAAGAAATTTTCACAAATTTGTCATACCCTGCTTAAGCTTTTTCTACAGTTCACAGAGCATAAAAAACCAAGAAAATTGTGTAAACCGCCAAAAAAAAAAAAACATAATATAAAGCCACTCTCAGAACTCGTTGCAGCCGTCCAAGACCAAGTCTCAAGTAAGTCGCTTTACGGGCATTGGCAACTGTTAAATTGGACTTCGTTGTTGTTGTTGTTGTTTCCGACTGTGGTTGCCGCATTTTTATCGCTGACAAAAAGGTTTTACTTGACCCACTCAAGTGGGCCGAGTAAGCGGCCAAAGTGGGTCACTAGTTGTGGCTAATAGTGTTGTTGCCAGACTTTAAGCGGCAGCGCAATGCAGCGCGCTTAAGTGCAGCCAAATCGAATTTAGATACTTAGTAACATTTGTTGAGGGCCCTCTTAACGCCCTGGCCCCCTCCCCATACCAACACACTTGCCCCCCCTCGGGGCAACCTCTCACTTTATGCGATATTTAAGTTAGTTAAGCGGCAAAGTTATAAACCATTTGCTAGACTGGGCTTTGAATGTTTGTTTGTATGTATGTTGTCGTTGTTCAAGTTTCTAGACTGTCTGTGTATGTGTGTGTGTGTGTTCAACTTGTGGAGTGCATAAATTGCAACACTGTGCATAGAGTTGCCACAGAGCCGTAAATGGGCACAGAAAAAGGGAATGGGAAATGCAAAAGTTGTAGAAAAAGTGAATAGGCTAGGACTAATTATATTTGAATGTGAATATGCTTATAATAAAAAAAATTATTTATTATTTGTATTTAAAAATAAATTTTCTTAAAGTAAGGGCATTTATGTTTAATATAATTTTTATTATTATTATCCCAATATATTTTTTAAAGAAAAATTAAATAATATTAATTTAAAATTTTATTTCTGCATATTAATCTAAAATTAAAAACTGTCATCGCATAAATAATTCAATAATAAATTATCGCTTTCATTTATTGATATTTCCACCAATTCCTCGCACTTTAAATGAAATGTGACCATGACTTTATTTGGTTTAAATTAAGTTAATCACATTCCAATTGTATTTCGCCAATAATGCAATAATTTTAGACAAGAGAATTTACCCATCGATTATTGAAATAATTGGTTTATTGAGGTAATGACAATTAAAATTTTGACTTCAACAATGCGTTTCACAATTTTGTTGCATTATAGAATATTCATAATATGATTATAAAATCAATTTCAATTATTTGGCGCATTTGGAATAGATAATTTCATTTGTTTAAAATATTATTATTGTTATTATTAGATTTTGCGTAATTTTTTTTTGTGCATAATTACAGAAAATTTTCATACAATGGTCCAAAAAAACAATTAGTAAACAAACAAAAAACACAAACAATAAAAATCATTCTCTAATTAAATGTCATAATTTTAGATGTAATAAAATTTGCATATATGTAGTATCTACTATATACAATGTAAATATGAGAAGATGGAAAAGTCAAAAGCCCCATCGGCAATAGTATACAAATAAAAATAAAATCGCTTAAGCTGCACTTAATTTTGCATTTAATGTATTTAATTTGTAAACATTTTAATTACTTTTATTTATTACTACACTGCAAACCCACACAATACAGTTGCTCTGTAAAAATTGTTGTAAATGTTTGTTTATTTATTTATTTGTTGTTTGCTGAATTGTCGGTTTTTACAGTTTCATGCAAATTGTCATTTTATTTACTTTTTATTTAATTGTTTTTATGTAATTTTGTAACAGAAAATTAAGTAAAAATGTTGTATGTTGAAAATACTCGACTGTTTTATGCTCGAACTAAGAAGTTTCAGGTTATTGTTCTCATATTAAATTTCTAAATTCGAACTATAGAATTTTGAGAGATAGGAGAACATTTAAAAAATATATTAAATTGTCTAATTTATTACACAAGCCGAATATTCACTTTTTGGCCTTAGAAACCGAGTATAAAAAGACAAGCCCAAACAGCACGAAACTTCTCGTTTACACTGTAAAAGCATCTGTATCTATAAGTGCAGCTGTATATGTATCTGTAGCTGTGACGGTATCTCTGGGCAAGGTGAAAGTTTTTTTTGTGTTTTGTATTTTTGATTGTTGTTGGCAGTTGTAAGAGCATTTTATGCTTTTTCTAACCTTTTTTTTTGTTGGTTTTTTAGTTTTATTTTTACACAACTTTTATTGTACATGTTAATTTTGTGCTTTTAATTACGTTATTACTTAATTTAATGCGGAAATTAGAAAGATGAAGTGTGTTGGGCAGAATATGAGAGCATAACTATTTGTAAGTACGATTCTATGAAGTGAAAGCGTTTTTGAAGGGCGTAGAAAATGAAAACTAAACGAGTTGTTGAGTTTGTTTTTATTTTTTATAAAGTAATAAAAACTTCAAACTGATAAATGGCAACGATTTTATATGTAAAAGAGTTCGGGGAAATAAAGTGATAAGATATTTTAGTATATTACAAATATGCTATTGATTCTACATATACTAACTAAATATTTTCAGCAATTGTTAGAATTGTTTGTTGTTAATTAAACAGTTATTTCTTATGGTTTCATAGGCTTAAATTCGACCTTTTTTCTTTGTTAGTTTTTGGTTCATTTTATTGATTGTAGTTGCGTTTTTTTTTTAAATATTTTTAGTCACGCCAAGCCTATCTATCATATAGTCACGCCCAAGTAGTATTTACCTGCCAACCTTAGACTTTAATTAAGCAACTTTTTGTGTGTTAGTATTTATGCTCATTCTAAAGTTTTTTCTATTTCTTTTGGCAGACAGTCTAGAAACCAGGTAGCTGACTGATAAATTCCATGCATAGTTAACACTATCAACAAAAGCAAATACTTAGCTGGCCTTTAAAAAAGAACAAAAAAATATATTTATTCATTTTGCGATAAGTTAAGAGTCGTCATTTGTGCCCTCTGTGCCTAGCCAGGGCTAGACAACAAACTTTCAGCTGTTTGCTTGTAAGTTTATTCAAAGAAAAAAAAGTAAATATAATCCACAAACGCCATAAAGCGAAAATAAAAACTTTCTTGCCTGACTCACGCACTGGCTCACTTAGAAAGTAATTACATAAAAAAAAAAACCAGCAGGAAAGCTGGGTATAATATATATATGTCTAAGGAAAAAAAAATTATAAAAAATTATATATATATATATTATAAACTGAAAAACTCTCTCACACTCAATGTGCGTGCGTTGTGAAATTTATTTAAATTTAATTTTAATTCTATGTACTTTTTTTTTCCTTACTTTTCCTTTAAAAGTTTACTTTACTTTGGCCAGCTTAGGTTGTAGTATTTTGCATTTTCAGCGGGTGAAGCGCGACGTCGGGAGTTAACACAACTTTTGTTTTATGGCCACAGCTTTTCACTCTTACCAAATTGTATAGCCAATGTTAAAAAAGAGTGGACAGGGCTATAAACTTGAAGGCACTTCTTGGCATTTTTATTTAAATTGTATTGGGCTAGTCACGCACAGAGAAGTAAAAACATTTTTATTGAGTTTTGCTGACTCTGAATAATTGCTTTCGTTTAAGATTTCAAATGAAAGTGACATTATCGCAAATAATACACTGAAATAAGTTATTGTTTCTTGCATCGAAAGAGTTCTATACAAATTAAAAATTTTAATAAATTCATATAATATTTTTAAAATTCAAATTTGGTCATCGTTTCTCTACATTTCTTTTTTTCTATTGTCCCACTTCTCACAATACCAATTTGCACATTTTACGCTCTTACCAACGGCTATGTTTGTATACATTAATACATGCTAATATTAATCAATTATTTTCTATTTCAATAATCTTTACTTTTACTCTTTTTAAATATATAAAACTTGTTCTCATTCCACGCAGCATTGTTTCAGATTTTACTTAAAAATAAGCTTTTTATATTTCACTTTTTAAAAAATCAATTCAGCGTTCTTTTTTTCATATTCTTCGCAGTTTTTTTTAAATATAAATATTCATAAGTATTTTACTTATTCATTTTTTCTTTTTTCTATTTCATTCTATGCTTTTTCTTGTACTTTTCATAACTTAATACATATTCTATAGCTTTCACAACTCCCACACTTTAACATTAGTAGGTTCTTAATCAAATCATGTTTCAAGCTATTTGCCATCATTTCTAATTGACTTTATTAGCCTTGTCCAGCATTTCCTTACACTCTCACTCTATAGTACTATAGCACTCTACACTATTTGCTGTCTCAACTCATTATTTTGCACAATTTTCAAGCACTTCAAATTGCAGGCAACTTAATATGCTTCCATCAATCCAAATCCAAATCAGAGCATCACGTGAACCAAGAAAATGAAGCAGACAGACAGGCTGAGGCAGAAGCGGTGGCACTAAGAGTGGCAGAGGGGCAGACAGGCGTTGCATAGAGCTCAGAAGTGGAATTCTGCTAATGAACAACTGCTGGCATTGTCTGGCCAATAAATGAGTAAGTGCGACAGCAGCAGCAATCAGAAATTGCGACCGACTAAAGTATACTCTTTTATACAAATGATGTATATTTGGGATAGATTTTAGTTATTTTCAATTATGGGAATAGTATTAGTTGCAACTTTAATAGATAACATAGCAAATTTTATTAATTTACATTTTATTTATATTTTTAGCACGATATATATTGACTTATTGGTACATTTAGGTTGGCAAAATTTATATTAATCCATAGAAAGGGATTTTGGAAAAAAAAAATTGTAATGAAGAGAAACCCTTATGCCTTTTATGCTGACAGCCGACACCGGTTAAGAATTACATGCGAACATTTTATTGGTTTATTATTATTATTTTTATTTTTTTTTCGTGCTTTTCAATTTAATTAAGATGCTTGGTCTGTTTTAGTCTTAAGTGTACTCTGTTCTGGATAATAAATAAATATTAAAAAAAAAAAAAAAATAATAATAAATAAAAAAATAATAATAACAAAATAATAACAAAAAAAAAATTTTTTTAATTTGCTTATTTATTGCTCACAACTTACTACTACTAAATTATATTGGCAGCTTAAGTTAGCCAAAAAAATGGTGTTATTGTAATTAATTTATTATAAAAAAATATATAAAAATGTATTAATTAATTTGTTATAATAATACATTTTTATATATAATTAATTTATTATAATAATACATTTTCATATATTTTTTTTTTGGGACACAGCTTGTTTCCCTTATGTAGTATTCTAAATCTGAAAGAGCAAAGTCCAATGGAAAGATTTTAACTACCTCGCCTTTAGCACTACCTTCAATAGACAAGCAGACAAACCTTACATAAACCCCATATACCCTCTAACTACTTTGAAACAGAGTATACACAGCAACCAGCAGCAAGCCAGCTGACAACTGTTTTGTAGCACGAACCTGGCACATTTATCAAATTAAACAGTTGCCCAGTCTGAAAGGCCCAGACAATGTCCAGTTTGAGCTGAGATTGCAGTGATTGCAGCAGGGTTGTGTAGAACATGCCATCATATTTTATAGTATGTGGCTAGAGAAAGAGAAAGAGAAAGGCAACCCTTACTTTCTCCTACACTCTCCCTGAGTTCTACTGATGTTTATTTTTTGCTGGTGTTAAATTGACAATTTTTGTGTTTGGCTCGCACAATCGGCGTATAACGAGCGATTGTCATGTCATACAAAATGGTCACGTTGTCATTTTAATTGCAGGATAAACAAGGATAAACAGGGTCTATAACAATTTAGCTCAAAAGGTTTTCATTAGCAGCTACGAGTTGAAGCTATAATTATGTGCATGTTATTTTAGTTGTTGTTGGTTGTACAAGTGTTTGTACAGAGAGAGTGTGTGTGTGTGTAAATATTGAGAAGAAATGAGAAAAATTAAAAGAAGAACCAACAAAATAATGAAAAAAAAAAAACATGGTAGATATGTGTGTCAGACCACGCCTGTAAAAATGGGTTACACAAAATGAGTGTAAACCGAAAAAAAAAATAAAAATACTAATAGGAAAGTACAGCTAACAATGAGATGACGAAGATATATACCTTTGCTGATAATAGTTTTTAAGATAAAAACTTAAATTTTAATTGTTTTTATGTTGGGTCTGATATATGTTAAAAAGAATTAAAATTTTAACGGCTTGTAAAGTGCATAATAAATCTTAGAATTTGACTGTTGAATTTTGATAGCCAGAAATACAAAAAAAACTATATTTGTAATCGAAATTTGCAAGTCTTGTAAAATAAAATATTTTTGTAATTTTTTCGACGATAATTGAAATTTATTTCTGCCAAGTTTAATCAAGATTATCTTTCAAAATATACTTTTAATGCTTTTAATGAAAAAATTATTCTGATTTATAGACTCGAGTAAGCGCGTTTCAATGGCTTAAAGCTTAAACATTTCTGAGAATTGTGTTGTAACCTGTGCAAGAGTATAAACTGATGGTATGTGTATCAAAAAAAAAAATGATGGAAAAGAGTATATATGACCACGCCTGTGAAAAACTGGGTTACACAAAACAGAAAACACTGTCAAAAATAAAAATAATAATAAAAGTCAAGTGTGTGTATACGTTTTATGCTGTTGTGGCTGTCCAAACTGTCGAAACACTCTGAAATCGACTCCCTGATGGCCGTTTCTTTGCTTTATTTTTCAAAAAAGTCACACACCAAAAACGGGAAAAGAAAAAAAAACTTTGAACAAAAAACAGCAGCAAAATGTGAAAAAGTTGTACAAATACAACATGCAAGCAATACAAATATAAATAATTAACTTTTAACAATTGTATGCTCTTGTTTTCCGTCTCTTTCTAGCACTGGCAACACCCATTAAGTAAACAAAACAAAATAATATAGAAATATAACATACAAAATAAAAAGTGCAGAAGGGGCGAGAGTTGAGGTAATTGGTAACAATAATATATATATATAGAACAACAACAGTAATAACAGTTAAAAATATTAACACATACGGTCACACACACACACACACACACTCACAGACACGCCTGGCCACACTTAGTGTAGCAATCAATGCGCATGTGTGCTTGCTTTGCTTTTTACGCTTCACAGAGAGCAACAAACTGTGCGGGGTGGGGCAAGTGGGGGGCTTCATAGTACTAATAACATTTTGTGGCAAATTAAAAAAAAGAAAAAAAAATATGAAAGAAAAAGAAAGAGCAAAAAAGCGCATAGAAATGTTGAGAAATAACAACAATAATAATACGAAGAACAAGCGTCAAGTTTTATAATGAACAAAAATGGAAACTAGTTGAGAAGAATTGAAGAACCGGTTCGTGAGCAACAACTTTGCAGCTACAAAATACACACACAAAGGAGTGTGTGTGTGTGTGTGTGTATATAAGTGTGTGTGAAAGCTACAGAAAAGTTTAGCATTTAGATATAAAAAAGATAGCAGCTGCGTTTTGTATTGGGCTTTGTTCCATGTTTCAACTTGCAAACATGTGCTTTGGGCGAGGCTAAAGAGAAAAATTAAAAAAAATATATATATAAAATAAAATTAAATGAGAAAAAAGAAATAATACCATAATTCTATTTGGTTGAGATGGGCGAGCGCGAGCGTGTCTTTGAACTTTGAGCTAAAAGATCTAAAGCTATTTCTAAACTGACGCTTAGCAACAGCAAACAGAAAGTACAAAAAGCAAATAAAAAATAAATAAAAAAAAAAGGTGAGATATGATATATGTATGTGGGCTTAAACAGTGCTGCGGGTTGGTAATAATTTAAACTGTTTATGGAAAAAATAAAAAAAATACATTAAACAATCATTTATGCCCTTTAAAATGGTTTATTTTTTTTTTTTATTCTTAATTTCAGTTTCGATGTAGAACGAATTGAAAACGGTATATACACATTTATTTCTAATAAGCTGATCTATCAGTTTAATGTTCTGAATGTAACTTTGCTTGTTTCATTATACAATATGTCGGAACAAAATGGATAACCATATTATAAAGCAGCCAAAGAAAAATTAGATTTTTTGTTTTTCTAAATACTCTTACTAAATTAAAGTTTTAGTTTTGTGTGTATGTTTTTAACATTATTAATAATTTTTATTATAATATTTACAGCCTGCCAAAATTAAAAAAAAGCATCAGACTATTATATCTCCCAGATGTTGTATGAAAAACATTTTTGCGTATTATGATATCTTATTAATTCTTTCAAAATTACAGTTTAGAGTAATTGCATAAATTTAATATAATTTTTAGTGATCGAAAACAAATGTTATTGATCAAATTTATAATTAAAAAAATCAGATATATTATTGATTCTTACAATATGTCAAAATTTGATCAAGATTCGATATTTAGCTCATAAAACGGTCATAGATTTAATTGATCATGAAATACTTCGATATTTTGAGCATTTCAGCTAGAATATGAAATCATTGTCACAACAAAAATACTATTCATTATTTTATTAATATTAAACATTTTGGTTTATACTTACATAATTTTTTACTTTATTTACACATTGTTAAATATGCTTATGTTTTTACCTGTATTAATATTTATTTAGTTGCTTAGTTTAACAAATTTAAACAGTTATACATTCATTATCTCTGTCATTCATTGTTTTCATTATCATTGCATTATAATTTAATATAATTATTAATTATAATGCATAGCTACAACACACGTGCATTATTTTCAATTATTTTGCAATTTTGCCAGCCAGAAGGTCTAAATATACAAATTATATAAATAACAAGAACTACACACATACACACACACACACACACACACATGAAAAGCCTTCCATTTTGGTCACATTAATTTAATTAAAACTGCACATTTAATTATGTTGCCATAGTATACCAAAAATTGTATGCCACATGCCACACAGCTGCCCATACCAAGGCTTAAATTATGACAAAATAATATAATTATAAATTCAGTTTTGTATGTGTTACTCCCCCACCCCAAATACCCCTCAAATCGACCACAACTGGCCCAACTGACACATCAATACATTGAATGATTCAGTAAGTCATGTCATAAAATGATGGAAAAATAATATTTCATATATTGATTAAAATTTAATCAAAAACATTGCACAAGCTATATATAGATAGTTAGTTAGATACCGGGGTTGTTGCAGGTTGAATAAATATTTTGAGATTTATTCAAATTTAATTACATTTATGGGGTCTTTTGGGGCAAAAATGTTGCATTGCATAAGCTGAGACCAAATGATATTTACAGTACTAATTAGTCGAATGGCAGCTTGAGAGAACTTTTCAATATATATGTAGCGCTATGCCACAAAACAAAGAAGAAGATTTGTATGCCACATTCCGTTAAGCTCTCTCTTTAGATTCGACTATTCAACAATTTTGTAATATGTTGAAATTGTTGCTGTTGACTGTGGCAAATTGCATTGGCCACATGTGAATACTGCCACATATTTATGATATATATATATATACATACTCTTATCAACCAGCTAACAGTGTGTGTGTGTATATATACAGAATTGTTGATGTTGATAAGAACTTCCACTAGCAGAAAGCTTATCTAATCGCAATTTCCCAATGCGACGACCACAACAAAATCAATGTATGAAAACAAATATGTCGGAGTCAAAGGTATGTGTGTGTGTGTGTGCCCCAAAAACGAGAATGGAAATTACACACAGGTAAACAGAGAGTATGTTGCACAGGTGCATGCGTTATCAGTTAAACGTGCCCCAAATCAAAAGCCCCACAAAATAGCACAAATAAATAAACAGAATATACAATGTGAATATGTCAATAAGTCATTGTGAATACCACAGAACAAAGCATTCAAATCAAAACTATGACTAACAATTGCATGAACAACTAACAAACAAGCAATCGTAGAGAGAATCTCTATTATATTCTATTACCAATCAAAACTCTAAGCTGTATTTTTTCCTATTAACTCTAGCAAAAACTGTTTCTCACACTACGTGACTAATTAAACAGCGAACTAATGAATCATGCAATGATATATACTAAAAACTGTATTTATATATATATATATCGACAAATAATAATTGCAATTATTGTGGCTATCAAGTGTATAAAATATAAAAGAAAAAATATAAAACAACTTAACAACATAAAAGGAGAGAAATGAATGAATGCATTTTTAAGAAATTGCGCAAGATAAATAATTATGAGATGAGGAACAATAAAAATGAGGTCAAGTTAAATAGGTTGAGTTTAATATACTTCAAGCAAATAAAAATCAAAGAAAGAACTTGAGAAAAGAAAAGAAATCAATTAAGCAAAGTCATTATATAACTAATGACAAGTAAAAATTAATTAGATAGTTTTGTACTATAATTAGAAGAACCAAGATATGAAAAGTTGAAACTTTCAATTTGCTTTGAAGTATTGAAATTCTTTTAGTACTTGGAATATTTTTAGAAATGATCTTTGGGCGTGGTTTCTGAACTAAACATAGAATTAGACTTATTTAAATATAGATGAATCGTATTTAACTATAGATACTTCAAGTTTTATGCATTTATATACTAATTACATTAAGTAACACACAAATTGTATTCTTTACCAAAACTTTTTTTTTTATACATGTGTAGCCTCGGATGACGAAAAACCACTATAAAAATTATTCTGTTTTTTAAAATGAGCATATTTTTATGCAAAATCTCATTTCAGTCTTTAATAACTTCTGAATTAATATCCTAATTTTAGAATGTTGTCAAAAGGGTTGATAGATAAGTTTATTACCTTTTCAAAAATATAAACATCTTTAAAATCATTGAACTATATTCGGAGTTATTTTCACTTTACCTGAGCTACATTTTGGAAAAGTTAAAAATCTAGCTATTTTCGATTATCTTAAAAACGGTCTAAGCAACCCTTTTTTTTTAGATATTATTATTGGAATCAGCGATCCATTTTACATATAAAACGACTCTAAAAAGTACAATAATATTTTTTTTCCAAATTCTTGCATAGTGTTATTTTTTAAAACTCTTCCAAGCCCAGTTTTATGTAACGTGTTCTGTAAAAAACTGTAATTTAATCAAGTAAAACAGTTTTGCTAACCTTTTCTTAAAACAAGCAGATCAAACAGAAGACAGCAAAGAATAGAAAAACTAGAAATAGCTGATCATAAAGTAAAAACAGTTAATAGAAAATTAGCATAGTTGTTTATAAACTTTACTCTACTTGAGATCAATAGATCAGTAGAAGAAATGGGAAGCCAAAGAAGTGAGTACCGTAAATGGAAGATTGGAGTTCAACTGGGTAAACTACATAATCAAATAAACCTAAAGAAATACTCCTAAAGAATTTTTTCAGTTTAAAAAAAAAAACTTATACACCGCGTATATCAAGTAGTTTTTTAAGTTAAAATTGTATAATACACTGATTGCTCAATGGAAAACTCTAGTCCAACTTTTTACCACACCTTACTTATTGTGCAGTATGTGATACTTATAAGTAACTTATCTTTCATTAAAATCATATAAACAAAAAACTTGGTTAAAGACAACGCATTTAAATCGATCAGAACTTTGTCTTTTGTAAATTGTTAACTATACATATATATATATATATATATATATATAAACTATCCCAATGTAGTAGGGGTATATTGCAAAAGTTTTGCATAAGCTGCAACTTTAGTTTATTGTCTCCGCAACTGTTTTGTCGTTTGTAGCATATTTTCGGGTTTGGTTTTTTGGGAGGGGAGAGAGAGAGGGAATCGAGTACAATCAGGGAGTTTGTGTCTTTTATTATATTTAATTTTGGCTGGCATACGCTTTGTCAATATAACACCATGTTCCTATTTTCTCGTATTCATGCTTTACTCTGTTTTTGCTTCTATCTTTTAGCTTGGGATTTGCGTGTGCCTTTTGCCCAAAAAATTCCAACATGGCCCAAAGCGTTGCCAACTTCCTGTGTGAGCGCACGCACACAGATACACACACACACACACACATACAGCGACATAGTGACATACAAACCGTTACACAAAGTTGCATTTTATGCATGCAAAAACTTGTATCTTGTTTTTTTTGTTTGTATTTTTCTTTCTTTTTTCCTTTTTTGTTGTTTGACATTATTCAGTCATTTTTCAGCAAATTAGTCATGAACTTGTGTATTTTATTTGTCAACAGAAAATGCTTTCGTTAATTCGCACAAAGTGATATTAAAATGCCAGAACAATAAACAACAATTTGTGTGTTCCCGATAATCCTCAATTTGTGTCCCAAATTAAACGGAAAATCAATAAAGTTCGGGCAAACAAACCCAAAGCTAAACTCACATATTAAAGGCGTAAAAAAAATTGCCAAGCAATTAAAAAACGGAAATTGAATAAAGCAAAAAGGGGAAAAAATAACTCTGAGAAAATTCTGGTTCCTTTCATATGCTCGTAAGAACTCATAAGAACCCAAGCCTAAGGCGCTACCTAAGCCTTTGTCTTAAGAGCCATCATTCACCTGCGTCCAACTTGCTTTGGGCCAAAGTAAAGTAAGGTTCATTCTGAGTTTCTTCAGTTTTCAGTTTCAGTTACAAAAATTGTTGTATATATGGGTTTGGTCCGAAGCAAAAAGTCAAAAGAATCAAGAAGCACAAAAGCACTGCAAAACGAGGATGTTATGAATATGAATGAGAATTCTCTCTTTCAGCATTTTTACGTTTTTTTTTTTTATTTTTTGTATCCCTACATGCAATTACCATAGGTAGATACATTGAAAACACACAAAAAAAAATTATACAAGTTGTAGACCACGAAATACGCTTTCTATAATTTAAGAAGAAAATTTATTTTAGTTAAATACACAGAGAAAAAATTAGTTAAATTAATATCGTATATATAATATTAATATCAATATATTAAGTAAGCTATTATAATATATAACACATACAAAAATATTGGTTGTTGAATATTAAATATATATGCTCTCAATATTAATTTTTTTATTAAATTTTCTTTATATTAACTATATATTTAATTTTTTTGTATATTAAATTATAATAAAATTATCTTTTTTATATATTAAATTATAATAAATTGAAATAAAATTAATTCGAAGATATTTGATATTTTTATCAATCAAAATATAATAAAAAAATATATTTTATATTATTTTATCAATCAGGTATAAATATGTATAATAAATTTTAGTTTTTAACTAAATAACAACTTTTTCTTTTTTTATTTATTTTACTTCATTTTTAATTAAAATCAATAAAATGGTTTTGAATAATGAGTTGAAAGTAATTACAAATTGTGCGATTATATGAATAATTTCTGTTTGCAAAGAGTACACATATTTTATTGATTGATATATATGTATATACAAATATAATAAATTGTTCTCCCCCAGTTGATTTATATAAGCCGCTATAATTGCTGTATATATATATATATTTTAATAATTTGTATATTTTCCATTTCTAATTTTTTAAATGTAATACAAATTGGCAAACCTATATGGGCAATTATGGCATAAAAGCATTGAATTGTCTGTTGGAACCAATAACAATTACTTTAAACTGTTACAAACATGCCCCAGAATATGATATTTGTATACACAACAGGATATGTGATACATATATGTATATTTATATATATATATATATATATATATAGGTTTATCTATGCAGTCTGCCAAAATCATTTGCTAAGCAGATGCAGAACTGTACCAAGCTCTTGCCAAGTCAAATATCAAATATTTATTTCTAAGCATGCTTTTTGTTTTCGACATTTTATTTATTATAGATAGAGACAGTCACATATACAGAGAGAGATAGAGAGAGGGGAATAGAGGACACATGCACACACACACACAGGGACATGACCATGTAGAGCCTCAATTTGTGGCCATTAAAATGCATAAGCTGTAAGCTGTTTTTTGCATTTGACATTTGAATTTTGTCTGCCATAACTAATACGCCGCGTGTGCGGCAAGTTAAAATATAACTATCTATGCAAAAGCATATATGCATTCTGGACTAAGAACTTTTCTAAAGGACTATGACGACGACAGATCCTGGCGCACATTAAACATTTATAATTACAAGACAACAACATCAACGCCAACTGCAATGTTTGATGTGTGTTTGGCCATATGAGACATTCAAAAAGAAAAAGAGTTAAGTAAACATTAGGTAATAGCAAATAACCGAGTGTTATATACTCTGCTTTCCCTTTTTGTGGGTGCAGAAATGGTCATACAATGATGAATTTTGATCTAAGCTCTCAAGAAGATCCTGATTAGTTCTTTTATCAAATTAATTAACTCTAATTATAAAAATATTGATTATAGAATATGTTAGGAAAGGTTAGATTTAGATGGCATGTTCGCTTGGGAAATGGATCTATTATAAAGTTTTTAGGAAAAATAGATTTTTATCTAAAGCAAAGTCAGATATGATCCTTATATTTACAGTTTATTTAACAGCAAAAAAATAACCAAAAGATCATCCCGGTTTCTAGCTTTTATCGTTTGGCGTGCTCCTGAGTCGGCAATTAGTCAGCTAGGCTACACAGTTTTATACATATAGATAGTTCTCAACTAGACAAACCCAATATACCCAACTTGCTCATAGGTAAAACAGTGTATGGCAACAAAGTTAAAGTATTCAATTTGAAGTGGCAGAGCAGCATATTGTGAGTGCAATGAGCTGGGGCATCAAGTTGCATATGTGAAAACTGCATCTGCAACTGAAACAGCAGCTGGAATCTGTATCTGAATCTGTTGCAGCATTTTTTGGCTTGTTTTCAGGGAATTTTTTATTCTATTTTTTTCTCCCCTTTTAGCCCTTTTTTTTTTTTTTTTTTGCTGCTTTTGCATACATTTTGTGAGGCTTTGTGTGGGGGTCTATGCTTATGTTGGGCGCCATTTGAAAGGTTTTGCATCTGGTTGGGGGTTTAGCACGTCGGCAACAAAAAGCGTCTGTCTTAAAGTCACGTCATGTTCGTGTGTTCATGAATGGGGAAGGGTATGGCTTTATACCGGGGGGGGGGAAGGGTTCTGTGTATATGTTTGTCTGTAATGAGACAGCTGCTGCTTCATATGCCGCATGCTTCTGTTAATGTTGTTAGGCTGTAGCAGCAGCAACAGCAGCAGCAGCAATAGCAACAGAATAAATAGCATCAGCAGCAGCTTCTTTTCAGCTAATGAGAATGAGATTCTGGCATCTGCGGGCCTACGCTCTCACTGCATGGGCTCACACAAAATTTGTGTGGCGTAATAAGAGGCGCAAACAAAAAAAAAAATAAAAAAAAAAGAATATATATATATATAAAACATTGAAGGATTTTAATTAAATAGGCTGCTTGACGCTGGCAAAAGTTGTAAATTTAACCAAGCCCAAAGCCTCGCACTCTTGTACATGCTGCTGTCTCTATGTAAAGAAAGGCGGCACTTTAAGGCATGCCACAGAGTTGAAAGTAAATTCAAAGTGAATTCAAGTCTTTTAATTGCTAGAATGTATCATAAGCACCTTTATTGTCACATAATTCTTAGAGAATTTCATTTAAAAGCATATACAAGATTGTTGTAAAAGAAAGCTGCTTTAGAAGCTCTTAATGAAGCAGAGTAGGAGTCTTCGCTGAAAAATTTACATAATTATTTATTAAATAATATTATGAGCTTAAAAATTGAAAACAAATTAAGGAAAGTATTTTTTTGAATTAAAGAAATACATATAATGGTACATAATGTACTGGAGAGTAGGGGGACAATTTTTAATAAATAATAAATATTTATTTAAAATTAAACACAACGGCATTTTAATAATCCAATAGCAAAAATATAAATCAACATTATTTATTTGTAGAAATATAGCTTATTTAAAAACCAACTGTATGAAAATGGTATAAAGTATAAGCACAGTGTGACCAAACTTCGCCAGATATGTTGTTAATCGATAGTGTTTATGCATATTCCTATCGAAATATAAAGAAGAACTTTCAATTGCCAAAATGCTGCGGCTAAAAGTTAAAGACCTTCAAAAATGTAACATTTTTATTAAGGAAAACTAAAAAATATGTTATTTTAATAAATCAAAAAATTTCTGAAAAAATAAAAAAAAAAAAATCAATTGAAATTTTTATTGAAAAAGAAGATCTTAAAATTCCCGAAATTAAAAGACCCTGAATAATTGTAATTTATTAGAATTATAATTTAATATATATTTTTTTTAAAGAAAACAAATAAATTTGAATTTGATGAATACAAAAAATTCCCAAGAAAATACAAAAAAACAATTAAATTCAAATTTTTAAAAATAAAAAATATAATAATAATAAAATTTTTTTATAAGTATCTTCAGCGCACAAAATAGCTGTTTTTTTTTATTTAAAAAAATTTTAAATAATTGTATTATCTTCTTAATAAAAGCTCACAAAATCCCAATCAACACAGTTTATTTTTGAACTATTGTGTAAAAAGTTGTAAATAAATCAACTCACTTGACAATCGCTTCATTAATAGCCAAGTTACTTGGGTACATTTGACCTTTCTGGCTTTTAAAACGAAGCGCCAAACAAACTCAAGCTGTTACCAAATATAAAGGTCACAGTGCACACTTCGTGTATTTTTGTAATTTTTTTTTTTGGCTATTGTTATGTTATGCATCTTCGGCTATGGAGCCTACGAGCATGCGCAGTAAGCAAAGTATCCGAAATATTAATACAAAGAAGAAGAATATAGAAAAACACAACAATACAGGTCAATCTCTGAGCAAAGAAAAAGCGCCAAAGTTTGAAATTGACATGCAGAAAAAAAAAATATAATAATAATACAATTTATAATAAAATGTTTCAAGCAAAACACTTTCTCATTTATCAAACTCAAACTTTATATAATAGCCCATAATCAAGAAAGATTTATAAAAAAAAAAAACAGAATTTACATAGACTAGCATTTGAGAACAAGTTTTTATATAAAAAGCAAACACACACAGATAGATATATGTATATCTATATAAATGTTTTTGTGTATCAATCAGCGCTTAAAATAAACGCGACTCGTGATATCATCTTAGATGCTGTGAGGTGTGGGGACAGCAGCTCTTAACTTGGCTTATTTCTTACCTGTTAAAATGGCTGCCAATAATACAAAAACGATCCGTGACATTTTTGTTATTTTTGTAGTTGCTGTTGCTGCTGCTCCTGTAATCCCAATATGTGCACTTTTATATATATTTTTAGGATATTTCAAGTTACTTTTGCCTGCGGGCAAAAGGCGCCTTTTTTATTATTATTATTTTTATTATTTACTTTTTTTTTTTCTTTTATACTTTTTTACGCTCGCGTATTTGGCAAAGAGCTTAGTGATTTTTTGTTGTTGTGAAGCATAAAATGTGTCGCTTTAGTTGAAGTGGCTGGGAGTTGGCGGGGAGTGGCACTTTAGGGCCTCTATATGTGAGTGTGTGTGTGTGTATATTATGTATGTGCATATATTTTATATGTGTTTACTTTTTTAGCGCGCACTGTCAACACACACTTGATGACAACACAAAAAATTTGTTATTATTTTTTAAAATTATTTTTTTGCGAGTTTCTTGAACTCAAAAACGTAAATCTGTATTGTGGAACACACTGGCGGGTTTAAAAGGATTCTTAAACCTTTGTATATTTTTATTTAATATTATTATTATTTTTTATTTGCGCGCTCAAAAACGCGTAAGACGCAAGTCCGGCTGACTAGCTAGTCAGAGTACAAACACAAACACAAGCACACGCACGCTGAACACGTACACAGTTACGTATATAGATATGTACCACTACAGATACAAATTTAGTTAGCTTACAGATACAGATACACGCACAGCAATACGCTGCGAACGAGCGGCCAAGAATGAAATGACGTTATGAAATTGATGACGATGACGTTGGGAACGCGTTGTTGACGACGATAACGACGACGATGTTCGGCAACAAAACCGGCATAAAACACGATGCGTTCGTTGTATATTGGCGTGGGTGAAACAACCAAGAAACAACTACAACAACATCAACAGCGAACAACGAACACTGTAAAAACCGAATCAACAAACGAGTCGCAAAGACCCGAGTGTACGTGAATATATGTCGAACGAAACACACAAATTTATATATGTATGTATATACGTGTATAAATTTCTTTTCGGTTGGAGAGCGAACGAAGCGTTGAATGCAACAGTTACCAACAGACTGAGTTGTATCTGTATCTATGAAGTTGCCAAACGGCTACGCAGCGGCAGCAGCGACAGCACACACACGGATACACACACACACAACTAAGCAAGCGTGTAGATTGCACACACATATGCAGGCACGTACTCACACACACATACACATATGCAGTCAGCGCTGCACACAGTTATATTCGTTAACAACATTTTGTATACATGTTGCTCGCAACATGCGCACTAAGCTAGCAACATTTAGCTGGAGTTGCTAAGCTCAATACAAAATGTTGCTGCGGCTGTGTTCTACTTTAGCAGAGTGAAGGCAGCGGCAGTGGCAGAGGCAGTGACAGCGACAGCGACTGCGACGCAAGCAGCGACAGCGACAGCATCAGGCAACATCTTTTGTCAGTTTGATTTGAATTTGTTTGTCTCTTGTGCATTGACATTTGATGTTGCTGCTGCCTGTTATGGATTTTGTGTAGGGTATTTAAAAGGGGTATTTTAATTTAGTTACAAAATAGGGCAGTAGACGACACTATAATCAGTTGTTCATCGCAATGAGCAATAAAGTAATATAAATATATATTACATGAAATTTAAGTTTATTTGGAAATTTATGTTGGATTTAAATATATTTTAAGAAATTTTGAAAGAAATTCCATGTATTAATCTTTATATATCTAATCAGCTCATAATATATTATAATACAGTTGGCACATCGTACGATCAATAAATAATTTAATTATAGTTTGAAAAAATATTTTCTAAAGCAAATAATTAAATTCAAATATAATTTTTTTTTTTTTATGCCGTCCAAAAATATATCGAAAACTGAACCAAAATTTTATTCAATAAAAAATAAAAATTTAGAGTTACTGTCATTTCTTGATTTTTAAGTTATCCCAAGCAAAAGCTCAGAAGTAATAAACTGTAATAAATATTTCAAAATATCATAAATATATTCCAATAGGAAAAATAATAACAGCGCTCTTAAAAAATTTGAAAATTCTATTTTTACATAAATTTTAACTTTTTCAACCTAAATTCTTAGAAGAAATTGCATTTGATCTGACAATATCAATATTTAGATAGTCTTAATCAGAAATAAACATTGCTATATACCTTATATTTTGGAATTACAATTTGCCAAAGTCTTCCAATTTATAGATTTTTGTATTTTCTCTGTAATTTTTTATTAAATTCAGATCGATTAAAAACTGAATTTGTGCATAAAATATTTTTAAAATAATATACCAAGCAATCTTTGTAATTGCAGATTTCAATATATTTTTCATATTTTGGCCAAGTAGAGATTAAAATCAAATTTCTATATCATACAACACAACTCTATTAAAATAAGTATTTCCATAAAAAGATTTTTCGATTATAAAGTTGTAGTTTGTCAACATTCCATTTAAGATAAAATTATTATATATTCTGTCTGTCTAGGCAATATTTTAATTAGCATCTCCGTAAAGGGTATTTAATCTATCGTGCTAATTTCTAAGATAGCTTCACTTTCTTGTTGTTATTTACATTTGTCTGCTAGGCACATTTCTGTCTATTTGTCGCTTGATAATCTCTGGCTTTTGTTTGCCAGCCTCCAGTTCTGTTGCACGGTGGTTTTACTCTGCTACTTGCTGCAAATACTCTTCTTGTATTGAGGGCCTCCCGCTGTGGCTTTGTCTATAGGCCTGACCTACATGATTAGCAGCAACACAAATCGTGCAAATATACATATATACACATAGAAATACACACACAAACACAGAGATGTACATATATACGTACAAACATAAATCAATTATGAACTGCAATCGAAATATGCATATTGTATGACAAGTTCCCTTGGGGCTGGCTCTGTGGCGCCACCGATATTTATTGTGGCTTATAACATATTCATTTTACTTGCACCAAATGCATTGGCAAAGGCAGCTAACAACGTGCAACTCACATCTCGTGGCCAATAACATTAGCAACCTATTTTATTATATATTTTTTTGTTTTTTTGAATTTAATCAAAGCTTCTATTTTTTCAACAAACTCTCGCTTTGAATGCCCTTTGGCCATATATTTTGCATACGCTTAAGCAAACCTGTGCATGTGCAATCAAATATTCTACAATTTAAATGGGGTATATTGGAATATGTGAAAAGTTTGGCAATTGTTATTAAAAAAGGGTAAAAAGACTAAAACAATTGTGTATTAAATTAATATTAAGAGCTTCACTTAAATTTTCTATTTTATCAAATTAAAAAAAAAAGAAATAATAATATTATTTAAAAATGATTAATATATTAATCCAAAGTCAATACAAAGCACAAATTTTAGATTTGAATGGGAATTCAATTAAGAGGTCAACCCGAATGAAAAGTGGATAAATTTTGATCAAGTCAAGTTCTTATAAAGTCTATTTCTCTCTATAGAAATCATGAATCAGAAAATATCTAAAAAAAAAAGGGGTAAAAATGTTAATTTTAAGTTTGAAATGGGAAACCAATTAAGAGCTCAAGCCATGATCAAAACGCTATGAAAATGAAAATCGGATGAATTTTGACCAAGTTATGGGTATATGAAATTTCTCAACTTCTATAGAAATTACTGGTCAAAATATTTCTAAGAAAGGAGTTAAAAATAGTATTTGATGCTAATGTTGACGCTCACTATCGATTGCAACTAAAATATTGTATTTTTATAATTTCAGAAGTTTTTTTTTAATTTGGGAAAAAATGTAAAAATTAAAAATTAAAATTCTATTAGAAGGTTATAATATGATCGAAATGATATTTCGCATTTGAATCGGTTGAGTTTTTAATAAACCCTTGAAGATTATAAGGCTAAGAAATAACATTCTATTTAATTCAAAATAACAGAAAAATGTAAAGAAAATTCTCAGTTTCTATTGAAATCACGGCTCAGAAAATACCCAAAAAAAGGCACCCACTCAATAATATAAAGTTTTAGTTTTTAAATTCTTTTTTTAAATTTTGTTAGGTACGGTACGGTAATTAGAAAAATTTTTAATTTTCAGAAAATTATAAAAATAATAATAATAAAATTAGAAGATTAAACCATAATTGAAATGATATTCCACATTAAAATGTGCTGAGTTTTGACTTAGGTAAGACGATGAGAAGGCTGAGGAGAAGTGGCATTTTATTAGGAAAACTTATAAGACAATCAAAAAAAAAAAAAATAATAATATATCTCTGATTTTATTGCAATTTATTTTCAATTTATTTTTCTACTTACAGGGCATCCGTTAGTCGTATATACATATATATTTGGTAACCAGCTTGCACTTTTTTGTTTATTGTCGATGGCTGTGCATTTTGCATGCAATAAAAATATCGCATGCTATAAAGAATGTAAGCACTGTGCATTGCACTGGAAATTGTAAATTCATGTTATGACCAGGAGTACTGAACACTATGGAGATGGTTTTTCGTTTTTGCAGCATTTGAGCGTTGGGTGGGGCTTATATGGGTGGTTGGGTTTTTGAGTGGGTTTTACTCGTTCGTCACTTGGACGAAGGCTTCATGAGGGGGAGGTGGAGGGTGAAAAACTGGGTGCTAGTTGAGAACCGACAGCATGTGTTTATTGCCAGCAGAAAATGATGATTACACGTAATGTGTAAATGGCTGGCGAGAGCGGAGCTAGTTGGGAGGGTTGGCTTGGGGGGCTGTGGGGCGTGTAAAGCTACGGAAAAGCAGCCGGAAAAGCGGCAAGCAACCGGCAAAACTAACAGGCAGTGGCAGCATCCATCCAATGGACATCTACTTCCACAGAGCCAGTGGCATCTACTACTACAACTACAAAATGTTGGCCAGCCTGCCTGCCTGCTGCTACGATATTGCAACTCAATTTTGCGTATGTGGTTGAGGCAGCCCGGCTGGCGACAGGACCAAATGTCTAGGATACACAGCAGGAGCTGAAGAAATTACTGCTGCCGCTGCTGCTGCTGCTGGCAATTGCCAGACTTTCTCTTAGTCGGACTGCAAGGCATGCGGCAAGTTGTAAATATGTAGTATATATACCATATATAGTGAAAAACAATGTCGGATTTGAGAAGAGAAGTAAAAGATTCTGGCAAAGATGCAATTGCTTGTTAAAATTGTTTGTTGTTTGTTGCACAGTTGTTGAAAACTATTAACAATTGTTAAATAAAGCTTACGAATTTGCTGTATAATAAATAATATTATATAGTCTTTTAATAAGCACAAATTTGCTTAATTAGGGAAATATAGTATAACTGTAACTGCGATTAATTGTTAAAATTTATAATAAATTTAATTTATTATATAGCAAACCAAATTGTTTTAAAATGTTTTTTTTCCAATATATTAATAATTTCTTCATTTAAATTAAATGCGATTTTTAATCAAAATTTATAAATATATAATATATTTTTTATTTAATGATTTATGGCATTAAAATAATTTAAAATAAATTTTAAAATTAATAAAATATCAAGTGTTATTTTAAATTATCATTGCGTTAATTATTTTTAAAAGAGAAATTATTAAAAAAAATTATTTGGCACTTAATTTTTATTTTTAAGAATTATATATCTTCCAATAATTTTTACTTTATTTTCCATAAATAAAAATCATTTGGAAAATATTTTAATTTTATTTTTAATGGATATTGTTGATTAAATACAACAAATTTTAAATTAAATGAATATTAGAATAAATAAAGAAATAAATATATAAATAATTATAAAAATAAATATATATAAATAAATAAATCTGGAATGAAAAGGCACAATAAAAATGAATTATCTCAAAATTTAAATATAATTTTAAACATATTTTAAATATCATTTCTTGTATCTGGTCAACAACTCAAAAATTAATTTTTGAGTTTTTGATTTGAAAATAATTTATGTTAAATATTTAAAAATTTGTTAATTTTATCAGTTAATTTTTAATTCAAAAATAATTTATTAAATAAATATAATTATTATAAATTATTTATTTAATTTATTTAATTAAAGACCTGAATGTCTCTTTTTGCTCTGGCTATAGCACTCTTTGTAATTTAGTATTAATTCTAACATACAATAAAATATTATTTAAATTTTGATTTAAGCCCAGTTTAATCTACACATTGAATTTTTAATTTAAAATAAATTTTTCAAGGATTACCCAGTTTTTGTCAACATAACTTAATCAAAAATTCTTTTACCATCTCAATTCATATTTTGCATTAATATTGTCTTCAAATGTAATTTATAAATTAAATAAATTCATAATTGTATGGAATCTATTTTAAAATGCCTACACATTTATGATTTACAATGAACTACAAATGATTTATTGCATTGTCTGTTTATCTACAATTTTAAAGTTGTCAGCAGTCGAGTAGTAAACCGCAATAAGATTTTAAACTGACAGACAGTGAAATCAACATTCAGTATGTGTTTCAGTTTCTGTTTCTATTTCAGTTTCAACTCCCATTTCTGTATCCTGTCTCTTTGCTGACTGCTTTCTGCTAACTGCCAACGCACTAAATGAAAATTCTAATGTCATATGCATTTTATGTTAAGCCAAAATGTGGCATCCAATCATGCCACGCCTGCAACCCGGCATGTCAACGCCCACGTCCACCCAGAAGAGACCAAAGTCAAACTCATTATAATTTCATTGCAAGTCATTTCCATAGCACAACTCTGAACATTTTTCAAAATACACACTCACAGACACACACACACACACATACACACATACACACTCACACCCAAATACACACACACACACAGCGAGTGAAAAACAATAACTTGCAATATAATGAAATGAAAATCGCCTAGAAGCTAAAAAAGTACTAGAAAAAAAAGAGTAGTACAAGTAAGTATATATATCTATATATATACATATATATTTACATATATAAAGTTACCAAAACATGCAAATTTAGCATGCCCGGCATTCTAAAAGGAAACAGCAAAAGAGGGGGTAAAGGCGTGTCAGGGGCATGGAGGGGATGTTGCAACCTGCCAAGGCGTGGATGAGCGTGTTAAGACCTTGCATTACAATTGAGTTACAGTTCAGTTTCAGTTCTGTATATACATAGATATATATTTATATATATATATATATATATATATATATATGTTTGGCAGGCTACAGAAGAAGAAAAAGAAGAGCTGGAAGAGAGTTGGGTGAAGATTTGTTCATATTGTTGAAAACAATGAATTTATATAATTTTCTTCTACCCTGTAATTATTAAAAAAGTTTAGAAGAGGTTTTAATACAGTTTTATGCAACAGGTAATGGAAAATTTGTCATACTATAAAATATATATATTTATATATTTCTTGTTAAGACCAATAATATTTCGTTATATTCGGCTGATTTAAGAGACTTTGAGCGCTACAGATACCAGATTTTTTATACTATTTGAAGGTAATTTTTTTTTGAAACGAGAGTAAGCAACTTATGACAACAAATTTTCAGAAATAGCTTAAGTATATATAAATTTATATATAGTAATTCTCAAAATTTCCTAGTGATCGATTAATGAGCCTTTTACAAGTGTGTAAAAAATGCAATCGCAGACCTGCCTATAGGCAAATCAATTTTTTTTTTCTAATTTAATAAAAAATACATAATGAACTAAATTTTTTAAACATACATCTTGAATTTTTGGTATATTTTGGAATTATTATCTATTCACACTATGTATATCGAATATTAACATCGAAATTATTAAAGAAGCCTTTTTCCAATTGTAAAAATAATTCAATCTTAAATCTGTTTTTATGCAAATCCAATTTTTTTTTCATATTATTAAAAATACATTTTTAAATAAATAAATATTTGTTAATATATATCTTTGATTTTAAGTATATTTTAGTATTATATTTTGTTATTTATTATATTATATATATATTATATATATATTATATTATATATATATTATATCTTTGATTTTAGGTATATTTTGGTATTATTAACTGCTTACACTTGAATATATTAAATAATAAACATTGTTGTTAATCAAGAAACCGTTTTTAAATCTTAAGAGTTATTTTTTTGCAAATTAAATTTTTCCCGAATTAATAAAAATAAAAAAAAAATCTCTTTTGTTTTTAGTTATTTTTGTATTACAATAAGCCATTTATCTAATGAAAATAAAAAATAAAAAAAATATATTTTATTTTAGGCATATTTTTGTATTATATTAAGCTCAGTATTTAACTATTCTTAAAATGTCATAATTATTGGATAATAAGCAATAGGAAAAAGAATTATCGAAACTGCAGCGAAACTGCTTGAAGTGTTAGCAGTGCACTGCTTGTATAATTCTTAGTGTATTTAAGCACAATTTTGAACTTTCAAACTAAATAAATTAAAAGTTGCTTGCTACAGGGCATCTTCATGTCGTTTAAACTCGTTTAAAGTATATTTATTACTTTGTTATTTTTTTTTATGAGTACAAACACCAAGCAGTAGGATGGGTAAAAATGGTATATCAAGTTAGGTAGTGCAGTTTTACACACATTTGACTCGTTCAACGCTCGTTTTGACTGCTCCCTCCAGCTAACAGCTATCTACCCTATCCTCCTAAAGTCCCCTCTGCTAGGAGGAGGACTTTAGCCTGTGGGCCTGCGTTGGTTGCAGATTAAACTGCGCTTGTAATGAGAATTTTCTCTTGTTGTTGTTGTTGTTGCTGCTGCTATTGTGGGTGTAGAACAGCCTCTGGCAATTTGCATTAAAGCATTTTTACATTGTTGTTGTTTTTGTTGTTGCTGTCCTTTAGAATCGTAACTAGCAAAGTCAGCACGGGAATCGTACTAAAGCACTTTTTGGCTTAAACTCTGGATTCGAATGGTTTTTTTCTGTTTTTATTCCTTTATTTTATTTTTTATAACTAGCAGTCAAAGGCGGCGTGGGGGCGGAACAATCGCTTATCTCGGACAAAGTCATTTTTTAATAGCAGCAGCAGCAAAAAATAAATAAAAATAAAATAAAGAAATGAAATGAAATGTGGATGTAATAAGAGTCAATTGACTGTAATTTGCACTGCAACAAATGTCATAGAAACAGAGCACACTAATTTCGCGGTAAAAGAGTGTCCTTAAGCATCCTGTAAATAAAACTCATAAAATACTCGAATATACTATATTGCAATTGTGTTGCATAAAATAGAATTTCTGGCTTAAGATCAAGTTATGTAGGATAGAAAATAAATATTCAAATTAAGACTTTTCTACAAAAATGTAGATTTTATGTTGGAATCAACTTTAAAAAATTATTAAAAGGCAATAAAATTAACATAAAGTAAATTAGAAAAAAAAAAAAAAATAGTTTTATAATAAAATACGTAATACTAATTTATTAATATTAAAAAATTAGATACTACAAATATTTTTATATGAAAAAACTGAAAATTTGGTTGACTTATTTTGCAGAAAAAATATTAAAGATTTTTATATACATTTTTATATAATTTAGATTTTTTTCCAAGCAAGCCAATTAAATGCTTTTGAGACATGTGATTAAAATAATAAAGTAATATAATAATAAGAAAAAAAATAATTTCAGAATAAAATAAGTGACAATAATGTACAAATATTAAAAAAATACATAGCACAAATTTTTTCACATGAAGAAAACTGAAATTTTTTTCAAATGTCTTGCAGAGAAACCTTAAAACTTTTTAAATTTATTTTTTTATAAATAAAATGTCTTTAAATCAAGCAACCTAATTGCTTTAAAGACATGGAATCATAATATTAAAATAACTTTTAAGAAAAAAATAATTCTTGAATAAAATAAATAACAATAATATATAAATATAAAAAATATACATAATACAAATTTTATCACATAAAAAAAAATGAAAATTTGCTAAAATGTTTTGCAGAGATTTTTATTAAAGAATTTTATATTAATTTTTTTATAAATTAAATTTTTTCAATCAAGCAAATTAAATTAAATTAAAATGGAATCAAGGAAAATCAATTAAATACTATATAAATATTTAAGATTTTCAAAATCTATTAACACGATTTAAATCAAAAATTTAAATTAATAAAATAGCAAACATTTTTTAAGTATAATGTGAATGTGAGAGAAAGAGTTTTAAAAAAATGTGAATTTAATTTAAGATAGCGCAATAGACTTTTTTAAGCTAATAATATACCCTGTTTATGAATTCAAAGAGAAAGCCTATATTAGCCAAAACCTGCGTATGTCACACTATTTAAAACATGCAATAAATGCTAGACTTTGAGGCATTGTTAAAGTTAACGCGCTGACGCAGAAACTTGCAACGTGCGGCAGCGTTTGCAGCGTGCAACATGTTGCGGTTGGGTGCCTCCAATTGGGACTCGAGTGAGCATAAATTCAAATGCGGAACTCCTACTTATGAGTGCGTGAATGTGAGTATAAGTATGAGTTTGTGTCGCTGTATATATATATATATATATATATGTATATATATTCCGCAGCATTCTGAAAACTATTCACACTCGGAGCGTGTGGCAACAAATTGAGATTTATGTGCAAAAAAGTTGCGCAACCTCAGCCAATTGTGTACGAGTGTATGTGTGTGGCCTGGTGACCATTTGTGGTATGGGAATATGGCACATGGCAAATGGGTTTTGGCTGCAAAAAAAAAAAGGGCTAAAACAACAGCGGCAGCAAAACTAGCAAACTAGTTGGCAAAGTTGTCGCCGCAGCAACATTAGCTTCGGTCCTGAAGGGCCAACAGCAATCTCAGTGTGCTACTATGCGCTTGGCATATGTTGCAAAAGTTTTATAGATTTTTTTTTTTTTTTTTTGGTTTTCCAAAGGTTAAGGGCGCCTGGGATTAACTTGGCTTACATAGTTGTTTACTTCACTGGCAGTTTGACAGTTAACAACTGACTCAAAAGTGCGTAAGTAATGTCAATGTTAAGCGTATCACTAAGTAATTCAAAAAAGTTGGAAAAAATTATAAAATTTTATAGTGTAAGCAACAAGTTGCGGCTAAGCAACATGTTGCCAAAAGCGTTTGATCAACATGTTGTCGATCGTCTTAATTTGTTGACAGCTGAGCGAGCATAACAGCGAGCGCGCTCTCTCTCTCTCTCTCTCTCTCACTTGCCTATTGCCTTAACAGTTCTATGTTAAAGCTCTGCTACTGTTATTGCTACTGTTATTGTTGCTGCTGTTGTTGTTGTTGTTGCGCCATTTGTGGACTGTACCTTTTGTCTTTTGTACCTGTTTGTAGTTCGTTTTTTTGTTGGCTTTTTGAATGCTCTTTGCGCGCGCTTTTCACACACAAACACACACACACACTCAGCATACATACACACATATGTGTCTTCCTATAAAAACTGTATTCATTTGTATCTTTTGCAGCTGTATCTGTATCTGTATCTGTGTCTCTGTAGCTTTTGCTTTTGTTTGTTTGTTTGCCTGTCTGCTGGCTGCGCCTCACGTTTTTCTTTTCAGCTTCTTTTTTGAGAGAAAAAAAAAGCCAAACGGTCAATGCTTAAACCAAAAAAAAAAACTAAAAAAAAAACCCAAACAAAAAATAAAGCAAACTGAAACGAATTTCCAACTGTGCGCGTCTCTTTTTATTTATTTACTGTGCTTACTGCGTTTACTCTCCTTTTCTGCTGCTACGTGCTGCATCTTTCAACCCACCCCACCCCTCTAGAGGTGGCGGCCCGCACCAGACTTCCCAGAGTCTCCAAGAAGAACGCAACGTTTGTTGGCTGTTGGCTCCACGCTAGATTAGATACAGATACACAAATTCGAATTCAATTGCTTTGCTTTGCTTTGTGTGCTGGCTGCTGCTGCTGTTGATTTTTTTTGTATTTTTTCTGTATTTTTTCTGTATTTTTTCTGTTTTTTTCTATACACAGATTTTATTTTTTATGTGCTGGAACGACGACGTTTTGGGCCAAATGTGTGTTACAGTTTCGTCGATTTGGTTTGTGTCTCTTTTAAAAAAGAAAAAGGTCAAATCATTTTTATAGCTAACGGGCAAGCTTCATAGCTGCTGTCTGTCATTGTTTTAAGGTTTGTTTGATCTGCTGCATCACTTGACCTCGGCCATTTCCAATTCAGCGCATTGGGCATGCCAATAAGCCAGATTTTTGTGTTTGCCTTAAGGCTACAAAAGCACCCACACTCTTTAACATTATTAAATGCATTATAATTATATATAAAGCGCACAAAACTTGAGTACAACTAACAAGCAAAATATGCCAAAGGCCAACATGCAACTGAAGCTCAAGTACTTGCCTGGGCCATGTTGATTCAAGGCTAAGGACAGAGCCATAACACAGGCCAGGCCAGGACATAAGCAGAGGAGGATGGCTGCTGTTACAAGTCTGACTCCAACTACTTAACCTTTAGCAGAAAGAAGAAGTTGCCAACCCAAAGCCAACAACTTAGCCAGCTCAGGCTTAGAGCCAAGTTTCGGATAGCCAAGATAGAGCTCAGCCACAAAAGAGTCCAAAAGACGCTGAAGCTGACATTAACCCGCCAACGTCGACGCCGACTAAAAGAAAGCCAAACATCGACATTTGACAGTGCTGTTAGTTTGGCTTTTTTATGCAATAAATCTAGCTTTTATTTTAAATAGGAAACTGTCTGTTTTTTTTTTAATTTATACTTTTTGAAATATTTTTTTTAATTTTATAAGATTTTGGGTGGCTTGTTGGAAAACGTTTAATGTTGACTTCTTTACCAATAAGTTATTGGTACTAAAAAGTGAAATCATTAGTCATTTGTGCTTGTTATCCTTAACTGAAAAAATCCTTTTTTAAAGCAGATCTATCTCAATCTATCTTTGGAATGTAATTTGGAAACATTTAATCCGTCGAAAAGTCCGAAGCGGATTTTTAAAATCAAGCAGTTCAAGGAGCAAGCTTTCAGGAGTATTTTATCCAAATCTAAAATACAATATTATAATAAATATAAATATCTACTAATTATTTTAATATTCCTTAGACAGGCGAATATATACCATAAAATAAAAAGAATTACATTTCTATTATTTTTCTATTAGCTTAATTATTTTTTTTAACATTTTCTAATATTTTTAAACAGTGTACTTCACTTTACTTTAATCTATATTTTAAATCTGTTACGAATTGTAAGTAGCTCAGTAGTCGAAGCTATATTTGTATACTAGTTTTTTAAGTTACACTTTAGACCTTGTTTATATTAATAAATATAATAATAATAGAAATATCTGAGAGACAGAATAATTGTCTAGTTCTACTTCAATAAACATGTTGGCATTTATCAATTGTTTGGAAAAAAATTTAACAAATTGTAATTGCAAAATTTTTTTAAAAAATAAAATAATTAAATAATTTTTTTGTAAATATTATTTATTTATGCACTATAAATTAAAGCATTAATTTGAAGAAAACTGCCAACAGCAATACATAAACAAAGCATGTTATTTGACTCATCGACGAAAAAGAGAAAAAAAAAAAAATGCTTGACGCAGTCGTGCGGTCGACAAAATGAGCTAACAAGTAAATTGTTCATACAGACACAGAATTGTTTGTTCAAGGCCAAAGACAAAAGTGCAGGAGTATTTTTTGGCATATTTTCCCACTAATTCTAGCCATTTTTTTAGCCCAAAGTAGCTAAAGCTCTCAGTTCCTGCAAACAGTCAGACACAACTCCCCCACTCAAAAGTTGTGTAAACGCCCACGTGGCGCGCGTTGAGGCGAGTGCCTCTCGCGTATCACATGTAAAACGCTCAAAATTTAAAATGTATCATATTCCTGAGCAGAGCCTGAACTGTCCGACTGTCTGACAATGACTGTGCCGCACCCACACACCCAAAAAGTCGAAGAACCAAAGAACCCAACCCACATGAATGCCACATTCATAGTTGTATACGTATATCCAACCAGTTGCAACATTTGTGCCTTAAGGCGAAACGTTCTCATCTCATGCTCATCCTTATACTGGAGGTTTTTATCATCATGCATTTTAATGCGCCTTTGAAATGTGAAGTGCAAGTGGAAAAGAAGTGGAAAATAACTAAAGTGTCGCCTCGACTACTATACTACAGCTTTACAGTGTCTACCAGAGCTCTACAACAGTGTCTACCAAAGTGTGTGTGTGTGTGTGTGTGTGTTCGCGTCTGTCTTTTGTCTTTAAAATATTATAAAACATAACAATAAGTAGACGGCAAATGTGAAGTTTACTTTGCAGTCGTCGCTGCTGTTGGCGTCGCAGTCGAAGCGTAGCTCCCTCTAGACATATTCCAAAGCTACCCACATGCCCCGCTTGCCCCTAGAGCACCGCCCCTCTTCCTCACTTTGGTTGCCAAGCTGTAAAGCCGGTTTGTGTCGTCACTAAAAAAGTCATGCCAAGAGTTTATTTTATATATTGTTGCTGCTGTTGTTGCTTTGAGCCATGGTCATCATCACGCATTCGGGGAACAGGTTTCCCATGCCGCAAGATGCCGTCGTCTACTGTTGCAAGACGCACCCATGTTTGGCTGCAGCACCGCCTCGTCCTCCACCACCCCTTCTCCACCTCCTTCTTCTTCTCCCCATGTGTTCGCTGTTTAAGTCTTCGCTTTCAATGCTTTTGGCCTGCTTCGGTTTCTGTTGCCTGTTTGTTGTCTGCTTGCTTTACTTTTGCTCTTGGCCACATATTGTACGTTTTAGCTTAACACTCTGTTCTATTGAAACTGGCAACCCCGTCTCTCTCTCTCTCTGCCTCTCCTTTGCCATAGTAGCTGCCTCATTTAGCTGTTGGTTGCCCGCCTGTGGCGTTTGCTGTTGCCAAGTCTCATTTCACCCACTCAACATGAAGCCTCAACATGTTGCTGGTCATTAAATGCTATTGCGCAACATTTAGAAGCTTTCTCAGTTGAATTTAAAATTTAAAAACTTCTTAACTTTAGAGAAAGTAAACTTCTTGGAATCTCAACTATACTCAGAAACCTAATTCGATTTTTACTTGAAAATTCAGTCGAAGGCAGCCAGCAGTTCTCGCTTTATTGTCATGTTTAGCATTTAAAACTAAATCTACAATGATAAAATAAAAATAATAAAGAAAAAATTTTGTCGTGAAAAATCTTTCTGGCCATGATTTAAGTGCATATCTACTTTATTTGTAAATCTATATATTTTTTTTTTTCGAATTTTTTGGTCCTTTTGCTTGGCCTTAATATAAGGCAGAAATTAATTATTTAAAAGACAATTTATTTTATATACAGAAACATGACAAAATAAATAATCTGCAAAGTAATTGCTGCACTTTTGCTTAAGGTATATTAGTTAAAAATCTAGGATGATCATTTTTTATGAAGATGGAAAATTTGTATAATAAAAACTTTTCATGGATTTTTAGCTGCCGATATAAATAAAAAAATTTCTTTTATCTCAGTTTCTGGTTCTGTTCGATTAGTCATATTAATTTTATTCACAAATTACAAATTTATCGATTTTTTCCTAATTCTTTTTAGCAGTCTTTATATGATAATATATTTATTTCAATCGATTTCCGACAATTACCAAATAATATTTCATATAATTATTAATTTTATTTTTATGCCAAATATTCTAGAAAAACTGGAACTATACCCCAGTCTTGAGATGTTATTCCTAGATTTGTGAAAACTGAAGCTAAATATTTTCATGATGATTGCTAAATATTTGATAATGCTTTGAACGCTATATTGTTATTTCATTGAAATTTTTTTTGTCGATTTTTATTTGGATTTTTCCGAAATTTAATTTTAATAGACTTTTTACCGTCCTAACTGTGTCAAAACTGAACCAATTTTCATGTAAAATATTTGGAAATTTTAAATTGATTTTGCATTTAAATTTTCTATTTTTTGACTATACATTTTTTTTTTATATGTTTTTACAGAATATGAAAACAGAATTTGTCCGTTAACATACAAATGTTCACATGATTTCTTCCTTTACACATATGTGCCATCTTTTTAGAAATATAAATTAGTCGATATTAACAATTTTATTCTTCACAATTATGACTTTTTTGTATATTCCATATGTTTCTCAACATGTTGCTGGCAACATTTGGCAGCCTGGCTGAGGAGCTGCAGCTCCTGATTATTTTACTTAATTGTGTTGGCTACCAAAAACCGTTATAAGGTGAACATCCAACTTTATGCTATTTTTTGTTGCAGTTTGCTGTTGCTGCTGCTTCTGCCACAGTACGTGACTCAGTTTGTTGCTTTTGGTTTCTTGGCGTGTCTGTCAGGTTGCAGGCACAAGGTATCGTTGACAACGTCATTACTGTTCTCAATTTCACATATCGCATGGCCAACTATCACACAAGCAAATATACACAAACATATATATACAATGAGTATGAGGTGTGCTTGCAGCTCCTCGTATTTACTTGGAAAAAAAAAAAAAGAAAATCAGGCGAAAACGTGCCATCCTCTGTTTTACCTGGAACTCAACTTCAATATACGGTAGAATTCAAACCCGCACTCCCCACGCTCTGTTAATGTGTCGAAAATGTTACAAGCACAAAACTTGCGGCTTGTAAGCTGCCAGAAAAAGAAAACCCAAACTTAAAAACCCAAAGGCAACAGCAACAGCAGCAGCAGCAGCAACTACATGCAACAACATGGCAACTGGCAACCGCAGACTGTGTGAGAGCTGCAGAAAGCTTTTGGCTCCGGCTGGCCTGGGCAACTTTTGATGTTCTCAAGACATAATTCTAAGAAATTTTGACACTTTTGACATTTAGTAGTTTTGTCTACCAAACGAAAACTACAGTCAAGCCACTTTTGCAGCTGTTGCTGCTGCGGATGTTCACTGTTTGCCCATTGTCTTCTGGGCCATGGCTTAATGCGAAAACAAGCACGATGACTGTCCTGGCATCAATTAAAAGTTGCTGCCCTTTAAGGATCCATGTCATGTGCAGCAGAAATATTGAATATTCGTTACTTGATGCGTCTATCAGTTTTGGTTTAGCTTAAAGCAAACATTTCTCAAACAATTTTCTTGCAACGAAAACACAAAACACACAAAAAAACAAAAATCTCAATTCCCTATGCAGCAGCAGCAAGTGAAAAATGCTTGCAGGCAATTTTTCCAAGCGTAAAAAGGTTAAGTGAGTGTAAAAAGGGGAACAAATATTTTTAGCTTGTGTCTGAGTTGTTTAGTGTAAATAAAATATATATATATATATATATAAAATTTTAACTTAAACTCTTGTTAGCCAAAAAAAAAAATAAATTTATTACTTTAGGTAGAATTTAAAATGAAAAGTTTATAAAATTAAAATGAAGATCCTTCTACTCGCTTAATTTATATTAGCTTTGGTGTTAGATATTATAATTAATTGTAAATAAAAATAAAATATAAAAAATTACTTTTTGATTGAATTTACGAACAAATCTTCAACTTATATGGCTACACTCTTTCTTAAATATGTGAAAATATAAATAAATGCAATTTAAAAATGTTATGTAGTTTTAAAATTAATCTTTAACGGCGTGATAGCTCAAAACCCTTTTCAGATTATTCGAAAAAAAAATTGTATTTCTTTATATTGGCTATATACAATTTATATGTTGTTATGACAATGTTTGATATTCTTGATATACAATACAAGAATAAAAAAATAAATAAATAAATGTTACACGAAATAAAGCTATAATTTTTTATAGGCAATGTATAATGTGAAATGCATTTATATTTTACCGGGAGAAAAATAAGATACACGTATATGTGTATATAATATAATTTTTTTTTATATTGTATATTTATCAGGTTTAATATAATGCACAAATATGCCCTCAAGCTTATGAAAATGCAATTAATTTTAAATAAAATAATCGACAAGAAGCCTGGCAAATTAAAATATAAAAAAAGTCTTGATAAGATTGGAAAACCTGATAATCTACGTGAGCATCTGCTATCATTAAAAAATTATAAAAAAAAATGTGTTGCATTTTAAATTACTCTAAAAATACACACGAGTAAATGAGCTCTTAATATTTATGAAAAATAATTTTAAAAAAATAAAAAATAAAAAAATAAAAAAAATTACTTATTTTTCTTTTACATAAAATCTTTTAAATTGTAGAAAACAAAAAATATAAAATGTGTTGATAAAATCGAAAAACCTGATACCCTTCAAAGGCATTTGGTATCATTTAAAAAAAATTTAAAAATGTGTTGGATTTTAAATTACTCTAAAAATCTATAATTGAGTCCATTATTTATTTAATAAATAATTTAAATAAATGAAATCTAAGATAAAATGATTGCAAAAAAACACATAAAAATTTTTTCTATAAAATAAAATTTAAAAAATTGTAAAAAACAAAGTTGTAAACTGCAATTTAGATTTCGAAATATATGAATCTTTTAAATTTCCAGTTGACATATTTTTTTTTATTAAGTGGAAAGAAAGCTGTAAAAACTTGACAATAGCAACAAGCTGCATCTAAATCGTTACCAAATCAAAAATAATTGATTTTTCTTTATTGCATTAATTGATTCGTTTGGTTAATATTTGTGGAACACTTATCGCTGCATGCGATTGAATTAACACACTTGTTTTGTGGGTTTTCCCACACACGCAATTTAACCAAACCAAAAGGAAAACCATAGAAAATACACACATATAGAAATTGTGGTGTGACTGAACACCCACAGATATAGTCAATATTAAGCCGGTAGTGATAGCCACTTTTAGCCACAGAAACTACTCGAAAATCCAACGATTTGGGCATTAGTTGGCCCATTTTGGTTGCTTACACGCGATTTAACTGAATTGAATTGTGTTATATTGCGCTCGTTGACGATTTACATCTGTTTCAATAACGCAATCACAAATGTGTGGCACTGTTGCAGCTTATAGATAACAGTTAAGGATATGAACATGAGCAAGTTGTGGTAATAAATGCGAGGGTTGCTCGATTTGACACATTGAAAGCTGCTGACAATAATCTATTGCAATTTATTAGATGCGAAAAACCAGCAAATGTCTTAAATGCCAAAAAGCAAACGGATTACATTCCCTTCCAGCTACAAATACTACAACAACTACCAGCTAAAATACACAACCACGCCCTATATCCTTGAAGGTCCTGCCTTCCCCCCCACAAGCTGTGAGCGTTGCAAATAAGAAGTGTTGATATATTTTGGCAACTGTTGCTGATGCTGATTATTTATTTGCGCTTTTAGTTGGGTGACAAAAAAAAAAGAAGAAAATAAGAAGAAAACTCAACTGCGTTTGTGTGATACGAGAAAGGCAAACGCTTCCAGAGTCCAAGAGCAAGTCCTGCTCTAAATCCAAATCCAAGTCCTGGACCTAGTCCGACTTTGACAAGGGTGGACAATGGCCGATTAGCGCACGGCACTAATGGGACGACTCACACTCAAGAATTGGCATTGCCAGCCATGTGTTTGCACAAATGCTTTGCCAGCAGGACAAGTGCAGCACAAGCAGCAGGACTCGCACCCAGAAATGCCGGGAGTCGGAGTCACAGAAGGAGGAAACTCCAGCAGTATCAGAAAAGTGAAAGATGTGGCAGAGATTAAACTAAGTTACAATGGGTGAAATAAGAAATATAAATTAATTAAATTAGAATTGACAAAAAAAATATAATTATGTATGTTAAGTAAATAAAAAAAAATATTTAAAATATAAATATTGAAGCAATCAATATTATAAAAAAAAATAAATAAAATAACAAGGATAAAAAAATAAACTAAAAATAAAAATAAGATTAAACTACAATTACAATGGATGTAATAAGAAAATAAATTGATTTAATTTGAATTTAAAAAAATATATTTATGTATGAAAAGTATGTGAAAAAAATGTAATAAAATAAAAAATATAAATAAATAAAAATAAGATTAAACTTAATAACAATAGGCGAAATAATAAATTAAAATTGATTTAATTTAATTTAAGCAGCGAAAGTCTCTCAAATAAAGAACAGGATAAGTGCGAGAAACATAGGGATGTCAAAAAAACGAGAGAAACTTACATCGAAAGTCCGGAATAGAAAAAATAAAAATTATACTAAGTCGCAATATAAAATAAGAAAGGAAATATAAATTGGTGTAATTTGAAATAAAAAAAAAATCAAAAAAAAAAACATTGTCAAGCACAGGAAATAAAAAATTGAAAACAAATGTTTTAAGGGGGAAAAAAAATTATGTAATAATGTTCATGTAAATGTAAATTAAATTTATTCAATTTTTTAATATCTAAATTCACGAACAATTTTTCCTATAGCAGTTGTAGTGTGATATAGTAAACCAATCCAGCCGATTCGGGCATAAGTTCTGCTTTCGACAATAGATACTATATTTTCCGAATTTTTATCAAAATGTTTATAAAACTGAGAGATGAGCATAGAAATCAGAATATATAATTTACGACAATTTTTTAATATACTCTGATAGAGCATATACTTATAGAATTATGATATTAATATAAAAATTTGCATTTAACTTATTTATTCCACTGTGCTGAGGCTGAGACTGAGTTTTTTCAGAGAGTTTGAGGACATCAGAGTGGGGTTTTTGGAGTTGGGGCAATTGCTTCTGACTTGCCACTTGTCTTTATTAGTTTTCGCACTCTCTCATGGTGCTGTCACTGCCACTGCTTAGCCAGACAGACAAGGGGTTGAGGGGGCGAGGGGGTGGCAAGGCTACAGAGGGTGAATGTGGTAGGTGGTGCAACAACTTTGGCTATATGTTTGCTTACCCGCTTAGGTTATTAGCCAATACTATGTTTGCTCTGCTCGTAGAGTGTGAAAATTGTATTTCTTTTTTTTTTTTACTTTTATATGCTTTTGCTGCTTGATATTGAGGCAAAGAAGTAAAGTCAAAGATGTGGCCACAACTTGTTGATGCCATGCAACGCGCCAACTGCACATTCTTGTGGATTATCAGATCAGTATAGATGGAGAGTCATATGTCATAGTTAGGCTGCTTTGAAAGCAGGTTTCTTTAGGGTTACTGAACCCCCCATAGAGTGATTATCCAAACAACATAGCAAATCCTAAACTGACATTTACATAAATCCATACAAATTAAAAGACATATACATACATATATTCGTTTATCGAACTTACTAAAGTGCCGCCTTTAAGTAGCCAATAAATTTAACTATCATATCGAAAAAATCTTTAACTGCATTTATAGGAACCCTGCCCTGCCTTTGCTGCAGTCAATGAACTTCTTCAGTTCAATAGATGTTGGTCAAGAGCTCATCTCCTCATCAAATGGTAAAAATCTTCAACTCAGGTAATCAAAACAAGGCGACCTTTGTCCCAGGTTGAAAAATGTCGTTTGTTTGTCACGCTTCAAGAACTAAAATTGGTTTTTGTTTCTCTTCAAATATACTACATATAATTTTTTCTTTTTCTCTTTTCAGTTTTTTGGTAAAACTTGATTGTAACTGCAACAAGCTGCAAGCAGCCTCTTGGCCAGGTTATTGACTTTGATTTTCTGATTTTCTGATTTGATCAAACCCTTGAGGCACACTCGAATTGTATCCATTGTGTGTGTTTTCAAAGGCATAAATTAAAATTCAATAAAAATGTCACAGCAGCACAACAAAACACAACAACAACTTTTAAGGTTCATTTAAAGTTCCCAAAAATTGTCTGCATATTTGATTTAGAGTGTGGTCTGTGCAACTCGATTGTTGCAGCTTTCAAACGAGTAATATGTAAAATTGCATACAATTTTATTGAACTTGTGTGTAACTGAAATTTATAGAAATAATTGATTTTGTTTTGTTTTTTAAGAGTTGAAAAGGTTTTGAAATAACTCAAAGTTTACAACTTTTATAAAATTAATATATACATATTTAAAAAAAATGGGAATTTCTTTAAAATACGCCGAAAATTTAAAATATTCAAATTTTTTTAAGTTTATTGTAGAGCTAAGGAAGTGTATAAAAATTTATGTAAAAATATTTTAACCAGAAATATATGTAACAGAAATTTATTGAAATTCTTGGTTTCTGTTTGTTTTTTAGATTTACAATTTTTTTGAAATAACCAAAAGCTTGCAACTTTTATAAATTGTATATTTATTTACGAAAAAGGAAATTTATTGAAAATACGTTAAAATATTCTAAAATTTCGAATTATATCAAATTTATTATAGAGTTTAAAAGTGTATTAAAATTGTGTAAGAATATTTCAAACTAAATTAAATGTAACTAACATTTATAGAAATAATTGGTTCTTAATTGCTTTCTTTTTAGAGTAGAAAATATTTTAAGATAAACTAGACATGTTGTTACTCTCATAAATTTAATATATATTTATGAACAAGAGGAATTTCTTTAAAATACGTTAATAATTAAAAGTCTTCTAATTTTTTCAATAAGAGACTGCATAAATATGCATATTTTTAAGAAGAAAAATTTTAAAATAAATATATTTATTTTTTCCAAATTTTTTATTGCTAGAAGTTGCGTTTGAATTTTAATAAATATAAAAAATAAATTTAATAAATGCAAATAACACTAGGCAACACACAAATTGTATATTTGATCAGACCTACTTTTTCTGATACATATGGTGCCCCAGATGACGGAAAACCACTTTAAAATTTTTTCTATGGTGAGACTTTTTTTTAAAAAATTTTTGAAATCTGGTATTTTTTTTAAAGCTTTTTTTCAGAGGCGAGCCTGCAGATTTTAGCATTACTCGAGAATCTTACAGCCGATTTTCAAATGCTTTACGTTTTCTCGAAAGCTAATGAATGGATCTATTAATCATACATATACTTTATTAAGTTTAAATTACTAGTTTTGCAACTATTTAATTTTGAATTTAGAAAATAATTGATATTTTGTGCGGTATTTTTTACGATTTTTTGACTTTAAAATTCGAGGAAAAGTCGAAAAAAAATTATTTTCGTTTTCCTATCTTCTTTACTTTTACATAGTTGCATTAATTGGGCGCTCATTTAAGATATGAATCTTTAAAATCGATTGAAGAGACAACGAAATAACAACATCTTATAGCTAAATATGTTTTTGTCGACATTGACTATTTTTTTACTGAATGTTCTACGAAATTCGGTCTTTAGAGCACCGGGAATGCCGCCCGAACTTATTTTTCTGGCCTTTTGATTTAAGAATCACATAAATATATAAAAGGTTCATTAATTAATGCAAGAACGACCGAATTATGCGATGTTATACTCACAGTATATACGATTTTCGGTGGCTATGACCGATGTCTGGCCCCCATCTATAGATAAACAGTCATAAAACAAGAAATTAATTATATATGTATATTAATGAATATTTATTAAAAATAAAATTTACTATTTGTTTCTTAAAGTATAACATGATATTTACGTTTTAAATATTGAGTTTGCTAACATCGACGATATTTTTTAAAAATGATTCAAGTATCGTTTCTTTCTGCTGTCGGTATTGGAATCAGATTCTCGAATGGGACCCACACGAAATCGTCCATCATGTTCTTCTGATTCCAGAGACCCTGATAGCATCGCTCCATAGATTTTAATTGTTGGTGAAATCGTTCTCCGTGTTCATCGCTGAGCTCACCTAAGTTAGGTGGAAAAAAGTTTAAGTGGGAATGCAGGATGCATTTTTAGTGACATGTTTGCCCCAATTTTTTTTATAATTGCTTATCAAATTTTTGAAAACTCTAATGTAATCCGTACTTTTGTTGTTGCCCAAAAAGTGTGCAGTGACTTGTTGGAATGAGTTCCAGGCTGCAACATGGTGCAAAATTCCTCATTTCCCAATAGCTTTCGAATTTGTCGGCCATCGAGTACACCTTCCTTAGTTTTAGCTATCGAAGGAAGTGGGAAAATAGTTGTAAAATACTTTATGGTTTCGCCTGCCTTATCTAATGCTTTTACAGTTACAGTTTTTGATTAGTCCAAGCTAGATATGCAACGGGGGCAATATTATGTCATCCACGATCACTAGTCGCGGATTTTGAACATTATGTTTTTCCGGAATATGTTTTTCTCGTTTTGGCCACCCCTTCCTTGAGTAATGCTCAAGGCGACCTCGACTATTCCATAATCATAGAAAACGGCAAATACTTTGAAAGTTCACCGTGCAATCCAGATAACATGGCTATAACTTTGAAATCGCATCAGACCTTTCACTGATGCTCGATACATTCAAATAATTTAGTCATTGTGTCATAGGTTTCTTTCATATTAACAGCATGGGCGATAGGAATGGAGAGCTTCTGATTTCCATTGTGGAGTAATACAGCCATAAGATTATTATTGCTGCTATCCCCAAATAACCTCCAATCATTTGAATTATAGGTTTCACAAAGTTCCGAAAATAGTCTTAAAATGTCATGGCAAGTAGTAATACCATCCTTCATCGAGTAGTATTGAGAAAACGCTGGATGTCGGCTTCGGTAAAAAGCTCATTAAGCCGAGATGCTAACATCTCAGCATTTTCCTTAGTAAGTTTCATGCCCCCTACCAAATCATTCAATTCTTTCTGAGAAAATAGCATGGGCCGTTTAAATATTCCTGAAAAGCCAGAACCTGTAGTCGTAGTTTCGTATAATGTTGACGTTATTTTCTGTCTTTATCGTTTTGGCAGCAATTTTACAGGAGGCTGAAAGCCACGTGCAGCCAATTGCGGATAAATACATTTTATATTTTTTCCAATACCAATTTTTCGAAATGCGCAAAAGTATCAATCGGATTCATGAGAATCTGTATTTGTCCAAATCATAGGTCTTGAAAATTGAAAAGTATATCTAAAAAGAAAAGAAATTGTTAGTATTTTCTGAAGATGAATTGATTTCATCATAATATAATGTGGTACTTACTTTTTGTTTTGTTTTTTTGACAAATGTGATAGGCACGAAGTGCATATAAATGTTGGTGCCCAATCTTCTTTCAAATTTTTGGGTTCGATTCCAAAGAAATCCTTAAAAATATTTTGAAATCTTTTGGTGAAGTTTATTCTAAACTTCGTATTGGCAATGTAGATACCACATATGTAGCAGAACGAATCGAGATTCTATATGCACGAATATGAACGCACAAAGTTACTCAACTTTTATAGTATATTATTGGAGAGCTAGTATTCCGATGAAAGTCAGAGCTAGATTGTGCAGCAGTAATTTTGGTAAGGAGTTATATACCGATACTCAAAAATGGGTAGATGGCGTTAATATGTCCTTATCACCTTTACCTGTGTTCAAAATTAAATTCAATATTGTTTGTTGTTCAAATTCTCACAGGTAGTACTTTAGGTTGAATACGTGTGCCGATCAACAAACCTTCGCAGGTAATACTCACTATTTTAGACTCTATAAGTGTACAGGTGCACTAATGTGCAGACCAGTATCAGGTAGTTTTCGATAATATCAGAGTCCGATACCTGTACCTGACGAAAATTTCTTCACATTGAGATAACAATCCTATAGTTCGAGGTAGCGGATAATTCTCTGGGCACCGAAACACTAATAGTAGAAGCGGGCACCTTTTCGCCAATATACCCGTTATGCGTTTCACCGGCAATTTTTCTGTGCACATGTCATTGACAGTATCAGGCCATCCACATGCGAGCATCCTCGCGAACATGCATGTCGAAAAAAAGAAAAGTATACTAAAAGAATACTACCATCTCCTCCACTAACGTCGAACAATTCGTCGAGCCGAGCCAAGTTCGCGCACATGATCGCCTGTGGACGGCCTGTTAAACCGATGAATTTTATAGGCACATTTAAAAATGCCACTTCGGGCGTGTTTGTTTAAATGCTTATATTTCCGCCGTCTCTTTATCGATTTCTATGATTAATATCTTAAAAGACGCCCAATTAATGCAACTATGTAAAAGTAAAGAAGAGAAAAGCGAAATAATTTTTTTTCGACTTTTCCTCGAATTTTAAAGTAAAAAAATCGTAAAAAATACCGCACAAAATATCATCATTTTCTAAATTCAAAATTAAAAAGCTGCAAAACTAGTAATTTAAACTTAATAAAGTATATGTATGATTAATAGATCCATTCATTAGCTTTCAGAAAACGTAAAGCATTTGAAAATCGGCTGTAAGATTCTCGAGTAATGCTAAAATCTCCAGTCTCGCCTCTGAAAAAAAGCTAAAAAAAAAATACCAGATTTCAAAAATTTTTTAAAAAAAAGTCTTACCATAGAAAAATTTTTAAAGTGGTTTTTCGTCATCTGGGGCACCATATGTATCAGAAAAAGTAGGTCTGATCAAATATACAAAAAAAAAG